>LOJH01014345.1:14048-25064 GCA_001685095.1 Ellobius talpinus | reverse complement strand
CCCAAGAGCATGGGAGATCGTTTCACTTTCTGGTGTCTTCTTCAATTTCTTTCTTCAAAGATTTAAAGTTTTTTTTAATACAGTACTTTCTCTTGTTTGGTTAGAGGTACACCAAGAGATTTTATGTTATTTGTGGCTATTGTGAAGGGTGATGTTTCTCTGATTTCTTTCTCAGCCCATTTATCATCTGTGCAAAGGAGGGCTACTGATTTTTTTTGGAGTTAATCTTGTATCATGCTACATTACTGAAAGTGTTTAAGAGTTGTAGAAGTTCCTTCATAGAATTTTTGGGGTCATTTATGTAAACTATCATATATCATCAGTAAATAGTGAGAGTTAGCCTTCTTATTTTCCAATTTGTATTCCCTTGATCTCCTTTTGGTGTCTTTTTGCTCTAGCTAAAACCTCAAGTACTATATTGAATAGATATAGATATATAGAGAGAGTGGACAACCTTGTCCTGATTTCAGTTGGAATAACCCCTTGTATCTTATTGGATCACCATGGCTTAAAATTAGAATTCAGCAGCAACACCAATTCCAGAAAGCCCACAAACACATGGAAATTAAACAATGTTCACCTGAATCACCAGTAAGTCAAAAAAGAAAAAATTAAATACTTTCTCAAATTCAATCAAAATGACTATACAGCATACCCAAATTTATGGGACACAATGAAAGTAGTGTTAAGAGGAAAGTTCATAGCACTACATGCCTTCATGAAGAAGCTGGAAAATCCCACACTAGTGAATTAACAGAACATTTGAAAACTTTAGAAAAAAAAGAAACAAACTCACCCAGGAAGACTAGATGGCAGGAAATAATCAAATTGAGAGCTGAAATAAAAAAATAGAAACAAAGAAAACAATACAAAGAATNCCAAATTTATGGGACACAATGAAAGTAGTGTTAAGAGGAAAGTTCATAGCACTACATGCCTTCATGAAGAAGCTGGAAAATCCCACACTAGTGAATTAACAGAACATTTGAAAACTTTAGAAAAAAAAGAAACAAACTCACCCAGGAAGACTAGATGGCAGGAAATAATCAAATTGAGAGCTGAAATAAAAAAATAGAAACAAAGAAAACAATACAAAGAATCAATGAGACAAAGAATTGGTTCTTTGAGAAAAATCAACAAAATAGACAAAGCCTTTATCCAAACTAACCAAAAGGCAGAGAGAATATCCAAGTTAACAAAATCAGAAATAAAAAGGGGACATAACAACAAACACAAAGGAAATCCAGAGAATCATTATGTCATACTTTAAAAACGTGTACTCTACACAATTAGAAAACTTAAAGGTAAAGGCCAATTTTCTGGATAAGTATCACATAGCAAAATTAATTCAAGACCAGATAAGCAAATTAAATACACCTATAACTGCTAAAGAAATGGAAACAGTCATCACATGTCTCCTAATCCAAAAAAAAAGTTCAGGACTAGATGGTTTTAGTACAGAATTCTACCAGATTTTCAAAGAACTAATATAAATATTCCTCAAATTATTCAAAGCCATATAAACAGAAGAAACATTGACAAACTCTTTTTAAGAGTCTATAATTTCCCTGATACCTAAACCACACAAAGACACAACTAAGAAAAAGAATTACAAACCAAACTCCTTCATGAACTTTGATGCAAAAATACTCAATAAAATACTGGTAAACCGAATCCAAGAACACATCAGGTATATTGCTCACCATGACTAAGTAGGCATTATCCCAAAGACAAAGGAATGGTTCAACATATAAAATTTTGTCAATGTAATAGACCATATAAACAAATTAAAAGCAAAAAACCTACATGATCATCTCATTAGATGCTGAGAAAACATTTAACTAAATTTATCACCCCATAATGATTAAGGTCTCGGAAAGAGCAGGAACACAAGGAACACATATAAACCAAATAAAGGTAAGCCAACAGCAACCTAAATAGAGAGAAACTCAAAGTGATCCCACTGAAATCAGGAACAAGACAAACTTGTCTGCTCTCTCTATATCTATTTAAAACAGTACTCAGGAAACAACTTGATATTGGAATAATGACAGGAGGACCAATGAAATCAAACTGACAACCTGGATATCAATCTACCCACCTATGAACACTTGATTTTTGACAAAGAAGCTAAAATTATAAAATGGAAAAAAGGATGCATCTTCAACAATGGTGCTTACCTAACTGGATATTGACATGCATAAGAATGCATATAGATCCATATCTGTCTCCATGCACAAAACTCAATTCCAAGTGGACCAAAGACCTTAACATAAAACCAACCATTCTGAATCTCACAGAAGAAAAATTGGGAAGTAGCCTTGAACACACGGGTACAGGAGACCACCTCCTAATTATAACACCAGTAGCACAGACACTGAGAACAACAATAAATAAATGGGACCTCATGAAACTAAGAAGCTTCTGTAAAGCAAAGGACACAGTCAGCAAGACAAAACAGCAGCCTACAGAATGGGAAAAGATCTTCACTAAACCCACATCTAACAAAGGACTAATCTCCATAATAAACAAAGATCTTAAGAAACTAGACATCAACAAAACAAAAATGGTGTAGGAGGTCCTTCTGTATTGCTGTTGCTTTCATTGGTTAAATAAAGAGACTGCCTTGGCCTTTTGATAGGGCAGCCCTTAGGTGGGCGTAGTAGACAGAACAGAAGGCTGGGAAGAAGGGAAGTGTGGCAGATGCCATGCTTCTCCTGCCTGAGATGGACACTGGTTAGACTCATCCCAGTGTCTGGCCAGGCAGGAAGAGCTGAACCACGGGCATGATCTCAGATACTTTCCTCCCAATCCTGAGTGGACACACAAACACCCAGGCCCACACAAATAATCCAATAAAATAAAATGGGTTACAGGCCTAAAGAGAGAACTATCAACAGAGAAATCTTAAATGACCAAAACACACTTAAGGAAATGCTCAACATCCTTAGTCATCAGAGAATTGCTAATCAAAACAACTCTGAGATACCATCTTACACCTGTCAAAATAATCAAGATGAAAAACACTGTTGACAATTTATGAGGATGTGGAGTATGGGGAACACTTTCCTATTGGTGGTGAGATTGCAAACTTGTAATTGGAAATCAGTATGGTGATATCTCAGAAAATTAGGACTCAATCTACTTCAAGATCCAGCAATACTACTCTTGGGCATATACCCAAAGAATGCAAGAATATTTGCTCAACTAAGTTTATAGCAGCATTATTTGTAATAGCCAGAACTTGGAAACAACTTAGGTGCCCCTCAATTGAAGAATGGATGAGGAAAATGTGGTACATTTACATAATGGAGTACTACTCAGTGGTAAAAACAATAACAACATCTTGAAATTTGCATGAGAATGGACAGAACTAAGTAAAACCATACTTGGTGAGGTAGCTCAGACCCAGAAAGATAAATATAATGTGTATTCACTCATAAGTGGCTTTTAGACCTTAAGCAAATAATAATCAGCCTACAGTCCACAACCCCAGAGAACCTGAACAACAAAGAAGACCCTAAGAGAGATTTACATGGGTCCACCAGGGAAGGAGGAAAAGACAAGATTCCCTGAGTAAATTGAGAGCATAAGGGCAGGGGGAATGGAGGAAAGGGAGAAGGAGGGAAGGAAGGGAAGTGGTTAAAAATATATAGCTCAATTAAAAACAATGAATAAAATAAAAAATAAAAACCAAAAAAGTAATAAATAATAATAATAATGTGCTAGTCACAGTGGAAAATACCTGTATATAAGTCCACTACTTGGGATGTAATTATAAAAAGATGAGGAGTTTACGGTTATTCTTAGCTGTCTAGGGATGGGGAAGCCAGTCTAGGCTGTTTAATAGATGGTAAAACCAAAGTTTAGGATAATTAATAATGTTGCCAACATCTTAAAGCCTAGTGATGAAAACATTAGGATTTTCAATAGAATCTGGATGTATAGGGCCACATACCATAGTTTCTTGATACCCAGTTTTATCCATTGATAGCCAACGGTGCCCAATTCCAGTATCATTGCTAGCTTCTCTTGACTTGCTGGGAATATGTATTCTTCCAGAATTGAGGCAGGCAAACTTGGAATAATTTAGCAGTCTGAGGTTTCACTGGTCTTGGTCTATGAACACACTCCTCTTTAAGAATGCACATAGAAACTAAGGACCCTCCTATGGTATTACGTTACATGTGTGTCTCTCTCCAAATGTTGTAAAAAGTTTCTCCTCTTTCTAGTGACCATAAAACTTAGACAAGTTCTATTTAAACTTAGTCCTAATACATATAACAAGTTATGAGGAAAAGAAGACCAATCTAGCCTAAATTGGTTTAGAACTCACACTTGGACAAATTTTATCCTCTTGGGGAGAATACCCTACTTACCAGTATATGTTTATGCACAATTGGGGTGCATATGATTGAAATCAGATATATTATGGAACTGGCCATGTGCAGTGAACAAAGACTTAGTGGTCCAAAACTGTCAATCAAGAGAGCTGCCCATGCTCTGCCCTTTAGCAACTAAATGCTTCTGCTCTTGTACTTCATAAAGTGAGGCCCAAACAACAGCCCTGAGTACCCTTATTTACATGCCTTTGTTGTCACTCTGGACGCAATGTATGATTTGTGCTCTCTGTTTGCTTGGATGAAATTATGTGCTATTTTTACTAATCCATGTGTTCTTGAGTGAGAACCTAGACTCACTGGGTCTAGGTCAGAACCACCAGTAACAAGAGGTGTCCCAGGTTCTACAACAAACAACAGTGAGTCAAGAAAGTTGGTCTATGCCTACTTCAACCCAAATGACTCTTAAAAGGCTTTAGTTCTTGTCTTCATCAAGAACTAAAGAACTTGGCAGTGTGTACATCACTCATATTAATAGTAAAGTAGATGCTGGACACAGTAAAACCAGAAGCTCATGGAGTTAAGAGTCAACTTCTGCGTCTCAGGGACTAGTAAAGTCTTACATTTCCTTTCACATCTCTTTTAGACTCCAAGATGACTACCAATTTGCTGTTTGTTCTGCATTAGTGTCTGTTGAGTTCATCTCTAAAGCCCAAAGAAATAATGTCTACCAGCAGTTTTAATCTTCTTTGCCCAAATCTCTCTGGCAAATATGAGTATATCTTTTATTCATGGTATTAAATAAAACCCTTTGCCTGGATATGCATGGTGTGAATAATATTTTAAATAATCTAACAATATTTAAAGATTCTGTCATTTGGACCTCAAATTATTGTATTATAGTTTGAACTATAGCATCATATACTTGAGTATTTACTATTAACAAAAATAGCAAAATCAATATACATAAGACATAAATTTAATTTAATAACTATTTGAAGACAGAATCCATGTTTATGTCATACCTGTTAACAGGCGTATTTTACTGCTATAGTTTTAAATCAAATATTTACTCTTATTATACATTTTTGTTAAAGTATTTATTACTATAACTTCTTTGGAGATCTGCTGTGTCCTGACAGTCAAGTGTATATTACTTTACTCCGAAGTACAGAGTTGTAGGTAATTCTGTGGTAATACGCAAACACAGTAGGTTTTGCATGAAAATTTTCAAATATTTCAAATTTTCTTGATATTATCATCCTCAAATATTTCTGTGCAAAATATAAAAAATCATCCTAGCTACAGAATTTAAAGGGATAGTTGCTGAATATCCTCTGCTTTGCACGCACATTACTCAGCTGCCAGCTTTCCTCTTCATGCACTTTTTACTTTGTTACAGAAACCACTTGCTCTTGCTCTTAATGTGTAAAACACATGGCAAGAGAAACAATTCTAACTCACTTTTCTTACCTATAAAATGTGACTAAATGGAGTAAATGACCTCTTGGGGACTTTTTTTTCTATCAAATATTTCCTTATTTTCCATATATATGATATATCATATATATATATCACCTGCTTTATCTTAATGGCATGCAATAAATACAATAAATAAATGTAAGAAATTCTAAGAAGAATGAATTATTTTTCCAGCTATCCTGGAAGTGAATGCACAATGCACTCTCAGATAATACGTTTTTTGCATTTTGATTTTTTTAAATGGTCTAACAATGACACAAGAACTCTTCTGTTTAAGAATGTGTAAGACACAGAAAAGAGAAAGAATCAGACACTCAAAAGAGGAAAAATCAGCAAAAAAGTACATGCAAGCAGACCATTCTCTCCCAACTTCGCCAACTGAGTGTTGGGATGTTGAGACAATAATAAACCAGTGGTGACTGGATGCCTTTCGACGCTCATAAATTCAGGAAGGAAGTGAAATGATCAAGATAATTTCCATGCTAATTCTGAGTATTTATAGCAATTGTTCCCGACCTTGGCAGTACTGTAGAATCATCTGAAAAGCTTTTACATTTTTTTTTTACTGAGCCTCACCTCAGATCAATTAAAACTCAATGCTGGGCGGGCCAGGCACTGCTAGTGTTTTAAAAGCTCGCCAAGGGAGTCTAACATTCACCTGGAATGAGAACAGTGATCTGGGGGCTGAAAGCTATTGTGCATTGTGCTGAGAATAAGCATTTAAATTTTTAGTGGGAGAGATCTGTTTTTTAACAGAGTTTGAAGTCACGTCACAAAATTCATGCCATATTCTGTCCACTCTTCAGTCATGACCTAAAGCTGAAATCAGATCTGAGTATGTGCAGAACTCGTGGCTCATGAGTCACTTCAGGCCTTGATGGATGTGCTCACCCCCTTCAAACGGTAGCCATCTCTCCAGGGAACCTCCAGAGAGCCAAATCATGGCGTCTTCCTTCAGCTCCCTCCAGTACCCTCCAGTATGAAAGAGTTACAAATTGTGGTTCTTTGGCGGGGGTGGGGTAGGGTGTTGTTTTTTAATGTAATATTCATGCACTACATTGAATCTCCCTTGACTGAAAATTTTTATTTCTATGCTAAAGGAAGCAGGAGCAGTTTGCAGGCAAAAATATTAAAATAAAAATTGCCTACATTTTTAAATCCTTCTTTTATTTGGTTTCTTACCAGACCAAAGTGAAATGTGACCTGCAGCTTTGAGGGCTCTCCCAGAATTAATAATCTCCAGGTGTATTCAGAACCATTAATTGCCTCTGAAGGGAGCTATAGGAGGTTCTCCCAGAATCCTGTTAAGTGGAGGACGGATACTGAGCTCTGTGTTTGCTGCTTCAGTGAGTTCCTATGGCCGAGGTATTCATGTTGTGCTTACACTATGAGGCGTGAAAGGAGAGCTTGGGCAGAGAACCTCGTTGTGCTGGCATGAATGCACCGAAGGCCTTGGAAAGAAGGCTTTTTGAATTCCATGTATGTTAAGCAGTTTCCGAAGGACTGTTTCCACTTTAGGTTTTCGCACAATAAAACCCAAATTGCACTTTTGACTACCGAGCTGAGTCTTTTAACGTGCTTAAAAAAAAGAAAGAAAAGAAAGAAAGAAATACCCCTCATGATGATGGCATGGCTGTCACACGCTGACACTGTTTCTTCAGCTCCTATGTCATTAAAAGATGAGACTTACTTATGATGATTAATAATGATGAAATATGTATGAAGAAATACATTATACAAATTCCACACTGTATGTCGAGGGAGAGATACAACTTGCCTGGCCCTGATTACCCCTCCACCTTGCCCAAACAAGGGACAGGAGATCACTGCTCTCTCTGGTTTTCCTCTGAGATCCCAACTTAGGGGGTAGAATATGAGAAAGTTTGAAAAGTGTTGTGACAGGCTCAAATTCTTTTCAATGGTGGATTTGTAAAACTCTGCCTCTCCCACCACCCCATCCCCAGCTTTCACTCCTGCCTTCACATCACATTATTTAAGGCAGCCGAGAATACCTGAGTCAATGCCATCTGACAGGATGTGTCAAATGCTTTTGTCTCTGCTGACAGGAGTACTAGACACTCTCCTAGAGCATTTCCTGAATATCCATAACTTAACACGTGGGCTGGGTGCTGAGCGGAAGGGAAGGGCGCCTCACGTTACATGCTGGGCGGGCGGTAATAGGGTCGGGATGGTCATGAGGAAATTAGTGCAGAGGTCGAGAGACACCGTCACGTGCTCATTGACTCCTCATCACCACAGGTGAATGTGTTTCCTCTGGCTGTGCTCCTCATGCTTGTAATTAGGGAAAGACATGAAGCCATGAGCAAACCCAAATAAGTCTCCTAATTTTCACATCCGACAAACTAATGGATTTAGTCTTCTAAAAGCCAAGTCATTGCATCAATGGGATTTAAATGAACTATACAACTGTTAAAGCTGGAATTCCATGGGGTGATTCCTGAAGTTTCTGGAAGGCTTCAGATGTCTCTTAGCAATATTTTTTCTTTCTTTCCTAAGACCAAACAATGGCCTTTTTACCCACAAAAAGAAATGTGTTATTTTTCAGAAGAATTGATTTAAAATGTTCTTTGAAAAAAAATCACCTCACTGGACAATGTTAGTAGTACCCAAAATACCAAGACTAGGAAGCAAGAAATACTGTACTCTCTGATGGGTATAAATTTTACGTGATGGAGTAACATGCTCAACCCATGCTCAGGCGATGCTTATGGCTGCTTGTAGCCAAATCACTGTGCAGGCGTGCCCTATAAGGTCTCCAAAGTTTCCCTCTATCCCCAAAGTCCTTTGACACATTAATCTTTTCGTAGCCGTCACACATACACTCAACAGATGTTCTTACAGATAAATTATGTGACAGAGTGAAAAACACGACACTCTTAGGAGATAAATATTAAACTAAAGTCATAACAAAATATGGAGCTGACGATCCTTGGACTTATTCAGTGTTGTAGTGAAAGGTCCTAATTGTTGGGATTAATTTTTGCCAGATGGAGTACACAAAAAGTTAGAAAAATCACTGTAGATGAAGTCAGTTGGTAAATGTATATTTATCTTGGCTTTATCAATGACTCCACTAGAATGTAAACAAATGGAAAAAAATGAGATGGATTGAGTGCAATCCCTTGGGGTATATCTAATCTGTAGCATATAATAATTTATCAGTAAATTCCATGAACACACATTTTTTAAAAAAGTCATCTTAAAGGGAAAATGTATGCATTTCTCTTTTCCACTGTTGATGGTTTATTTGAGAAGTAGATTTACCAGGAGATGCTTCTGACACTCTGTAATCTCAAAGCAAAACATAAACACGTCATAAATAGATCCCCATTGTAGAACTAAGAGTCTCTCTCTTTATCCTGCTTTTAGTCTTAGTATCTACCTGTTAATAATTTAACATCTAATAAAAAAGGTGACTATGTCATTATTTAATAATTTGACTCAATTTAAACTTCTGGCTTTTGCGTATTAATTATTTTATTAATTTGTTAATTTTTAAAAATATAGTTTAATTCATGTAAAATTTATAAAATTAGGAGATGACTCAGTAGGTAACCATGAAGACCTGTCTTAGTCAGGGTTTCAATTGTTGTGAAGAGACCATGACCATGGCAACTCATAAAGAAAACATTTAATTGAGGGGATTTGCTTACAGTTCAGAGGTTTTGTCCATCATGGCAAGGAGCATAGCTGTGTTCAGGTAGGCATGTTGCTGGAGAAATAGCTGAGTGTCCCTACATCTCTCAGGCAACAAGAAGTCAACTGGCTCACTAGGCGGTATCCTGAGTATATGTAATTTCAAAGCCCACCCCACAATGATACACTTCCTCCAAAAGGTGGGGCCCAGATTAAAGGTGTGCCCTCCAGCCTCAAGGTCTATATTAAAGGCATATGTTATCCAGCCTCCTCCAACAAGAATATACTTCCTCTAACAAGGTCACATTATATGCCAAATATATATAGTGACCAAATATATTCAAAGTACCACAAAATCTGAGTTGAAAATCCCCAGAAATCACATAAAAAGTCAAATATGGTTGTCCATATACCTAGAACCCTACCACCATGGGAAACAGTCAGGAGGATCACTGGAACTTCCTGGCTGCCAGTCTAGCTCCAGGTTCAATGGGAGATTCTGCCTCAAGAAAATAAGGTAAATAGTGATAGAGTTTCCAGGGATCTTTAGTATACACCCTCACACCCACATATGTATACACCATGCACATACATATCACATACCAGGCATACACACCCCACATCACCCCTCACAAACATGTACACACAAGATTAATAATAACAAAAATAAGTTTAGATCATTTTGAAAGTATATGCCTTTAGATTAGAAATGTTGCCATTTGCCAGTGGTTATTAAAATAATATTTTCATAGGATTGACTTTGTATGCTTAAAAGATACCATCCTCAATCCCAGCCTTTGAATTGTTGAATGTTGAATGAAATTGGATATCAACATTTTTAATTAGCATTGTACTGTGATCCCTACCCATGAAAAGAAAAAACGCACTTCTAAAATTATTGCCTTCTGAGTTGAGGCTTATATTTAACTACTACTTTTGAATAGCAAGTAAAAATGCTTTTCATGGATTTTGAGTTATGCAGTTTCCTAGTCTGCCATGGATGCAGCGCTATAACAGCAGATTAATTTCTTTTCCTTAGAGGCAGACTCTCCAAAAGCATGTTTCTACTTATAAACTTGGTTGGCTTATTTTCTTCTTTTTCATGGCCTTGAGAAGAACAGAGCCTTGGTTTGTGGACAAAATAAAGTACTACCAGACACCCAACTTGAAGATAAGGAAAGTAAACTGACTTTTCTGGCAGCAGCATGCGGGGACTGAGACTGAGGCAAGCCAGGAGATCCATGCAGAATTACCCTAAATCTCTAGGAAGATTTGTGTTCCTTCCTTCTTTGAAACTCTTTTGTTATTGCTGTTGTTGTTGCTTTGTTGTGGTCATCCCAAATAAAATGTATTCTTTTTTCTCCAAGAAAATCACACAGGACAATTGGATTTACTTCAATTATATGTCCTCAAATAAAATTATAATAGAAATATTTAAAGATTTTTAGCTGAGGCTATAGTTAGTATACACAGAGCACTGGGTCCAATACCACACACACACACACACACACACACACACACACACACACACACACAC
>LOJH01014345.1:3972-14009 GCA_001685095.1 Ellobius talpinus | reverse complement strand
ACACACACACACACTTTCCAGGCACTGAAATGATGTTCTGCAGTGGGTTAGACTTTAAATTTGAATCTGTTAAAGAAAGAATGATTTAGAAATAGTACAGAATATTTACTTGCTGGATATGTGACCAATGCTGTTGATGTCATTGTTTCTGTTTTGGTTGTTGTTGTTTCTATGTATTTTGCTTCATCATGGCTGAGCAGTGCTGTCGTATTTCATTATTTTATGGGATTTACATGTAGTTGAAAATGACAAAAAAAACAACATATAAACAAACATTCTGAAAGTCAGTGTTCTGAAAGCCATCCAGATAAGTCGTATGTTATTTTGCCAGAAGAAAATGTGGCTGCCCAATTACGATGGCATTAGGAACATTTTCTAGAAAGGAGAAAACTGTCTTAGAGTCCTTAGGCTGCATGTCTTCCAGAGCTGGCCGGGTTTCTTGATGGTGACGTTATTTCTTTGTTCTTATTTTTTATTTCTTTCTTTTCTAACACAAATTAGTTACTGGAGTCTACTGTCATGGTATCCTTTTCCTTTTGTGTTTCTTAGTGAGTGTGGTATTTTAAAACTGGACATCAAACACTTGCCTAAAAATGGCACAGAATCCTAAGAATTTTATCTTTCATATCTGAAGTATACTGAGGCCTTACTACTTTACCCTGTTTCAGAGCTCAAGAAAGTTGAAGTTCTGTTCTGATTTGTGAAAGGGCCTCCCAACATCTGGTTTACCTCACTCGGCGCTTACGCTATTCTAGAATTCCCGAATTGGAGCCTAGTGCTCTATAGAGCACTTCTACTTGCAGTGACTCACCTTAGTCATTGTGTCCTCTACATCACAGTCTGACAAAGCCTCGAGTACTCTGCCCTGGATTTCTGTTGAACTGCTTGGTCTTACCCATGCAATTTACCAAATGTCTTGAGAAAAACTGATAGCTATGTTAGCGTAAGTCTTCTTTCCTGTTCAGTCAGACATGGTTCTGTGAGAGTTCCATGCCACTGTAAGAACATCAAAAACCACAGGTTCATCTCCTCTTCTTTGTAGAAAAGACCAGTCTCATACAATTTCTCTATGTCCAGAACCAGCAAAGTCTTAGGGAAATTCTGCATGAATAGTATTAACTTACTCTCTTCTACATAGGAATTACCACTTGGAAACGCAATCCTTAAGCATGAAAGTCTATCTTAGAGATTGTCTCCATATTAATTGGAGAAATGTCTCCATGTAGATATTGATATTTATGAATTTGTTCATAATTACCTGTAACTCCAGTCCCAGGAGATTTACCACCCTCTGCTGGCCTTAGACACTGAACTCATCTTTCCACACATACCCATTTACGTAATTAAAAATAAAAATTATGAACAATTTTAGGACTCTAGGGTCTATCGACAGTTGTGAAAGAAGGTCCAGATCCTCCTGCTGCTTGAATGGAAGCTGTGGACCCAGGCTTGGAACTGGATTTGAATGTCACAGGTCAGGAAGGGCAGGGATAACATAGAAGGTTTAAACCTTCTGCTTATGTGCATAAAAGAAGGAAAATACCAAAATGAAGACATGGAGAATATTTCCCATAGAATCAGAGAAAACAATTCCCTTGTTCTAGACAGAGTAATGTGTATCTTGGTGTTTGAGGCCTACATAACTTCAAATAGACAAAACCAGAAAAGAAATTTCCCATGAAATATTATAATTTAAAAAATTAAACACAGAGAATATAGAAAGGGTATTAAAAGCTCCAAGAAAAAAAGGTTAAGTCCCTTATAAAGGCCAAACCATCGAAATAAAATCTGATTGCCCAACAACTTTCAAAGCCAGAAGGGCCTGGATAGATTAATTACAATTCTGAAAGACTGTCATTGTCAAAACATATTATTATACTCAGAAAAACTATCTTTCAAAATTGAAAGAAAAATTAAAATTTTCCATGATTAAAAAATAATCTATGACCATTAATCCCTTTGATAAAGGGTACTGGCATATATACTTGAATCTAAAGTTAAGGTAAACACAACATAAAAGATTACAGAAAACAAATAAATAATCTAAAACAATTAATCAAATAGTTCTATGAAAACATAAAACAACAGAATGGCAGTCTCCAGTAATACCTTAATATAAAAAGTATAAATCCTCCAGTGCAGTGACACATACAAACAGACTGGATTAGGAAACAGAATCTATCTTTTTCTCCCACACCAAGAAAAATGCCTCATCATCAAGGATAAACATGACTTTTGTGTAAAAGGATAGGATGGGACATTGTAAGCAAATGAAACTAAAACAAACAGGCTTAGCTATTAAAACATCTGGGAAAAAAGACCTCAAATCAAAACTAGCCTTACCAGATAAAGAGGATCACTTTATACTCATAAAAGGAAGTATCCTCCAAGAGTATATTACATTCTAAGTATACATACCAACCACAGGTACGGTGTATTTCATAAGGGAACTACTGTTAGATCTTCAGCTATGGGTTAACCACAACACAGTGATAATGTGAGAGAATAAAGGAGCAGGGAGTTTGGAGAAGAATAACCAATTCTAAAGTCCTTTGAAAATTTCATATGTAAACATAGTACTGAAGAAAATGCCTAGATTATAAACATATACATAAATAAAAGGGGTTTATGTTGCAAGATATTTGTTTGCACTGTGTGAAGATGTGTCACTCTGACTGGGTTAACAAAATACTAAGCAACAAATAGCTAGGCGGGAAAGAATAGGCAAGACTTCCAGGGAAAGAGAGGAACATGCGAAGATCTAGGTGCATGAGAGACACCAGTGAGACATGAAGAAAATCAGACATTCAGAATGGAGGAAAGATAAAAAGCCACATAGCAGAATGTAGATTAATAGAAGTAGGTTGATTTACATCATAAGAGCTAGTTGAGAACAAGCCTAAGCTAAAGGCCAAGCTTTAATAATAAATCTACATGTCATTACTGGGGAGCTGAAGTTCCCAAAAGGAAGTCCAACAACATTTGTTGCCCAACATGGGACATGACCATGAGAAAGGAAATGTCATGCCAGCAGTCGCTACCTGGTCCTCTTAGCCAGCACTTACAGCAGTTGGCTCCAGGAACTCCAGAAAGCAGACTCAGCAACATCCCAGAGGTTGTTGGACACTTAGGAGTTGCTGGGACAATTAGGCACAGCTACTGCCAGTGCCTTCAGACCTGAAGGGGGTGGAGCTAACCACCAGTGCCATGTGCTAAGGGGTGTGACTTGGCAGATGGCCTGGCCCTTTAAAGAAGGTTCAGTTCACATGGTCAGAGAAGGCCACAGATGTGCAGAAACTGAGGCACAGACTAAGAACACCCCTAAAACAGGAACAATGTTTTTTTTAATGTGCTTGGATACTAAACAGAAAAAAATGAAAGAACGAAAAGGGATATAGACAGTTATAGAAAAAATAATAAAAAATAGTTTTAAAATAATAAAGTCTTTAAAGAGAGAGAGTTATGCCTTTGTTTCCACATGAAACAAAAGCCTATGAATTTATTCAAAATTAATAAAGACCACACTTGTCTGGGAGAGACCTCTTGAAAATCGTGGCTACAGATATAAAGGAATAAATTAAAACATACATACAAATACACATACATACATACACACATACACACACACACTCACACAAACCTACAAGAAAGGTGACATATGAGCTAATCTCCCTGCATAGAAACAGTTCTGAGACTGGAGGATACATGATAAATCTTATTGGCTACAGAGTTCTTATGACAGTTTGATTAGTCCAAATGGATTTATCAAGCTGGAAGATATCTTTTACCTGATGAAACACAGAACAGAGACTGGATCATCTTTAGCATACTGCACATTCCCTTCTCATATTAATACAAATATGTGTAGGGCTTTTAAAAGTTTGTGTGTTTTCGAAAAAAAAAGTGGGGGACATCAGTGAAGACAAGTAGCCCAGGTGATCCAGCTTCTCAGAATGCCCCTGTTGCAATTACCAAAAAATCTTCATCCAAAACAACATCAAAGTTGCAATCTGAGATGGTCCAAACTCACAGACTACTCCAGTCAGGACTTCAGATAAGCCCTTCACTGTCCCATCACCCAGAGAGTGGACAACAAATGCTACAGTTAGCTCTCCTAGGACTTGACCATTATCCCAGTTCTTAAAGGTTCTCTAAAGATGCCATTACCCTCAGGCAACAGAAAGTAATTTTAAGAAAATATTGCCCCCATTCCCAAGAGATGGAGTGGATGGTTTTGGTCATTCCATAGATTATGGATGATTGTCACGGTTTAGGGGAATTAGTTACAAGTCATTATTGGTCATGGTCAGGGAGAAAACTGAAAAAAGGAGGTTAAATTAAGGGATCTCTCTCTAAAAAAGGGGTGGGGGTGAGGAATATAGGAATGATAAGAAAAAAGGGTAGATTATTGAATCTACTTTTAAACTAAAAAATAATGATTAATTGCAAATATTTTAAATTTGTACATATTTTTGTATATTGATAAAATTTAAGATTACTTTTGTTACAATGTGCTGTATATATGTTTTTACTCTTGATTAAGGTTGCACCTATGCAGCTCATTTGAAAATATAATTTAAGGCTAACATGTATATTTTATTATCCTAAATAATTTTTTAGGACTATAACTTTACATTACACTTTCAAACTTATAGTCTTGTTAGTTATGTTTTCAAGGTCAAAGAGACATATTTTAGATAGATAGATGATCTGCAAATACTTCAGAAATCTACAGAGTACGGCATTTAAGATAGTTTAATGGCATAAGGCTTTTCATGACAGCGAGATGCATCTACTCTTGGTAGCACCAATGTACTTCAGAGAAGATGATAGGCATTAAAGAACCATCATATGGAGTTTGCTTTCATTTGCAACAAAGCTAGTCATTGTGCAAGAAACTGCCCTTGTTTCAACTGCTGACATTATGCCTTACAAATTGGCAAGCAGGACACAGGGGAAGGTGACTGTTGAATTTTGCAGTTCTTCAAAATTCCTGCTTCACAGAAAAGTCTGTCAATTATTCTAGGCTGTTAGGTCAAAAATGCCCCAACTTTGCAGAAGAACCTTGGGTGACTGTCCAGGCAGTCAAGCGTCTCTGTCATTTCTACAGTTTGGGGAGCTGTTTTCTCTACATTTCTTGTTCACATGAGTATTATTATATCCTTCTTGGTTCTCTGATGGGGATAAAGACTAAATAGTTATACCATTTTCCTTGCTACCAAAAGAAAAAGTTTATACAGGGGATGTAAAGTCTATAAGGTTAAAAAAACATAAAAGCTTAAACTGTTTATTTACAAAATGGTTTAAGGATTAAAGGGATATTTTATGCTCATAATATAAGTTATGATAGAAGGTGGTTTAGGTATAAAATGTTGGATTCATCAAGATAGAATAGAATAATTTCTCTAATTGAGTATTTTACCTAATTTGCAAAATACAAACGACTATACATTATGAATGTAATTCTTACCTGATAATTATTTTTATGGTATAGATTTATTGTGTTAGAATTAAATCCTTTCCTTTTCAATATAGAGAAAATAAGGAAATGATGCAGGATATTAGTTTACACTGTATGAAGATGGGTCACTGTGATTGGTTTAATAAAAAGATGAAGAGCCCATAACTAGGCAGGAGAGAATAGGCATGACTTCTGGGAGAAAGAGAAGAACTTGGGAAGAATCTAGCTGTATAAAAGACACCAGTGAGACATGGAGGAAGTCAGACATACACAATGGAGGAAAGGTAAAAAGCCATGCGACAGAACATAGACTAATAAAACCAGGTTAAATTATAAGAACTAGTTGGGAATGAGCCTATGCTAAAGACCAAGATTTCATGATTAATAATAAATAGTATCCATGTTATTTATTGGCGAGCTGGAGGTCCCACAAGAAGGTCTGACTACAGGTTTAAGTAGATTTACCCTATAATGCGGATCAGGCTACAAAGACAGATAGCATAGGTATCAACTAAAATGTATAGTGTCTTGCAAGTTTTACCTCTTTCTGAGCTGTTTTGATCAGTAGGGTACCAGCACAACAAAAATTATAGCTTGTTGTATTTGTACTTGTTTACCCTCCACAATCTGATTGGAAGACCATATTGTTGAAAACATCATATACCTGAGTCACAGGACAAGGAGAAATCAGTATGGCACTGATCTGAATGCCTCTTCTCTTCGTCTAGCTTTTGTAGTGCTATAAGGTGCTGTGACCCATACCATAGGAGAAGAGAGATCAATTTTTCCCAGCAATGAACTCTTCAAGCTACAATAGCAACTTGCCTGTCCAAATAGGCTGATTGGCACAATGGGGACACAACTTTTCTGGGAGTAACCAACCACTTCCTAGTCAGATTTAATGCTTACTCCACAAGAAAGAACTCATGCCATATACTTGTAACTGGGCTCAAAAACTCATGGACCCTAGGGGAAGACATCATACAGTTATCCTTTTTTTGTGGACTTCTAAATTTTTATCTTTATATCTATAGATTGGTATATCTTTCAACCATCATGAGAAGCTTCTTTTTGCAGTGGATGCCAGTTGATACAGAGACACACAGCTGGCCAGTGTGTCTCTAACATTTAGTGCTAGCTCACATACCCTGCCTCCGTAACTCGGGGACTGTTGTAGAAGATGGACAAAGTGATTACAGAGCCAGAAGTAATGCTTTTATGCTGGGAATATTGTTTGCTGGATATGCAAGACAGTTGCTCACATGAATTCACAGAAGCTGGGATGGTATGCACAGTATCACCCCAACCCCAAATTCTACCATGGATATGGCAGGAGAGTCACTATTGGCAATTGAATGCTACTGGGTTCAGAGCAATTAGTTTTTTCTAAGATGTAGCAATATGCTCCAGTAGGTCATCATATACCCATGCATATATAGGTAGCACAAAATGGACTCAATGGATTTGAGAGAGACAGAGACAAACAGACAGAGACAGAGAGAGAGACAGAGACAGTCAGAGAGAGAATATTATTAGTGAGTTACTGGCAAGAATGTACAGAAAAGGAATATTTAAACACTATTAATAGAAGTGTAATCTACATAACCACTAAGGAAACCATTATAAAGGTTTTCAAAAAATTTAAAAGGAAAATATAACTGCTATATGATACTACACTTGGGGTTACATATCTGAAGGAATCGAAATCTGGATATTCATGTCTATGTTTGGAATATACAACCATGCACAACCATATTTATTGTGTCACAACAAACAAGTTATATAATTAGCCTAAGTGGCTAAATAGATAGTGAAATATAGTGTATATACACATTGAAGGTGGTTTTTTAGCCTTTAAGAAAAATAAAATTAAGACACCTGAAAGAAAATGGAAGGAACGAGAGATCATCATAGTAAATGAAATAAATGTGACTCCAAAAGGCAAATGTTACATGTTTTATGTTATAAGGGCTATACAGAAGGAAAGAAAGACCTAATGGTACAAACGAGAGTATTTGGGGGACAGAATGGGATCATTAGAAGAAGAAGCAGCCTCTTTTTTTAAGTCTTCCCCACTGTGAGGGACCAGACCCTCAATTTCTGAACCAAAGTAAACCCTTTTTTTCTATACATAAAAAAGATTTTGTTTGTTGCAGTGGTATATTATTACAAAATAATTGTGAATTTTGCATCTGTGAGTTGGTTGCCATGATATTCCTGTTTCATGTAGCTTCTTTATTCCAGGGTCCAGGCTGATGGAGTCCCTCCCATTTGGGCACACTATTCTGTGACAGACAAAGTGAGAACAATAGGCATGGGGTGCAATGGCTCTCAAGTACTTACTTGAGTATGACATACAACATAGCTGCTAAAACTTCACTGGCAAAACAAGTACTATAACCAATTAAGATGAAAATGGGATATGGACACTGAATGTTTTGATAGAGTGGCACAAGTTTTTATTGTAATTATGGAAATACATAATATTTCTAAGAAGCAGAAAATGAATGGTTCGGAACAAAAATAAAATCGATAGCAGATGCTTGGTAGATGAACAGCAGTCATATATTAATCAGACCTTCTCGAATGTGAAGCTCATCTGCAAGACACAGAAGTCTACTCAAAGTGCTAGGCTTAGTACTGAAAAGAAACAGATGATCCAACCACTTCTGTCTTAAACCATTCTTATCCATTTTTTCTCCTTTTTTATCATGTTTCAATAAATCAGTTCAGACAATGTAATGGTTATAGTTATGACTAATTTTAACTGTCAACATGACTGACTTCAGAATTATCTAGGAAATACACCTCTGGACATGTTGGTAAGAATGTTTGCAAAGAGGTTTAACTAAAAAGGAAAGATGTATACTGAATGTGGGCAGGTCTTTTCCAGGGACATGGGTCTTGGACTGAATAAATATGAGAGACCTGGGAGCTACATCACTTACTTTTCTTGCCAGGTAGCAAATGCAACCTGGCCAGTTTGCCTCAGTGGCCTGCTGCCTTGACTTCCCCACCATGGTGGACTGTCTACCATACTAAACCATGAGCCAAAATAAACTCTTTAGACTTTCAGTTGCCTTTCTTAGATATTTTTTTCACTGCAATTATAAAAGTAGCTAATATAATTGCCAACTTATCGATTTCACCTTTTGGTTCATTTTCAAAAGGACTAAAATAATAGCATGAGTCTAATTCAACAGCTACTGGTCAAAGGAATTTCTAAAAGCCATAGATAAACACACCACAATCTACAGTGTTTGGAAAAATATATAGAACTGTTGCAGTGTCAATTGAAGGGAAAGACTATAATCAAATCTCATAATTTTACATACTATTTTCTTAATAATTCAACATTACTAACAAATGAGATTAATCTTACAATAATTAATAACCTTTAAGCCTGAAATATGTAATGTATTCTTCTCTGGAGAATATAACAAAATTAGTATGGTAACATTTTGCCCCGAAATTTTATTTTTAGCATCCAAATTAGATTGCTCTTTCTTTTCATTCTGCATGGAAAAAAAATCTGATAGTCACATTTTAAAACCATGTATACTAATATATACTTACAAAATTGTAGTGACAATACGCTTATGACTGACAATAAAACACACTATTGCTAAAACCTACACGAATTACAAAGTCATACTTGCTCCTTTGTCTCTAGTATCCTTTCACTTACTCAATAGTCATGGCTGGAGCCTCGAACGCCCACAACTCTCCTCACCAAGCTCATAGGCTGGAACCTAGAGGGCCCATGGATGTCCTCACCAAAGTCATAGGTTGGAAAGGCTGAAGCCAGCACATATACTGTATTTACCAAAGCATTGTGAAGAGCTGATTCATGGTATGTGCAAACTTGGACTTTCATATATTGAGTTTTCTTACAAAAACAGCACCTCTAGTTCATTTCAAATACAAAACAATTGCTTAACTTTCTATTACAACTGCTCCGACTAAACCAAAAATAATTTGTTGCTATGAAAGTGTTTAGTGTTGGTTTAAAGTAATGAAAATCTGTTATATAAGCAGAATATTATAACTAATCTTTCCTTTAACAAAAGTTAAATTAATAACCATAATTAGTACACATCATATTCTGTCTGCTTTACTATACAGAAATGGACACACATATACCCTTACTGTTTTTGATAAGATGAATTAAAATTTTCCTGTAGAGTATTAGTTTCCTATGTGCACTTCTTTTTTTACAAGATTAAATAAATTGAAAAACACTACAATAGAAAGTACTTTTAAAATACATATAACAATGCTGTGGTTATATTTTGTTTGTGATCTAACAAATAAAGCTTGCCTGAGGATCAGAGTGCAGAGCTAGTCACACTAGCTAGCCATAGAAGCTAGGCAGTGGTGGTACATACCTTTAATCCCAGGATTTGAGAGATAGAGGCAGACATATCTCTGTGGGTTCAAAGCCAACCTGGCCTATGCAAAATTGATGCAGCTCACACAAAGGTGATCCCAGCACTTGGGATCAAACGCCTTTAATCCCAGCATTAGGAGATTGGAGACAGGAATGAAATGGGTGTACAGAGAGAGGAATATAAGG
>LOJH01014344.1:0-19728 GCA_001685095.1 Ellobius talpinus | reverse complement strand
GTCTACGATGTGCCAGGCACAGTTCACACACACCCCCAGTGAAAAAACAAAACAAAAACCAGGCCCGAAGCAGCAGAGACTCTGAAGGAGAACATGGGCAGCTGGAGAGCCAAGGGAACCCAGCAGCCCGTGGTGATGTGGGGCTCTCTGCCTTGGCACTTTTCGTGAAGGCGAATAGCCCTTACCCAAGAGCTCCTTTGCCTAGTGAGCTGGAGTCTGAATGTTTCTTTTTTCTAATTACAGCCCCAAGACAACTATACATTAATTACAGTTCACATTCTGTAGAAAACCGTTTTCTTAATCACACCTTTTCAGTAGTCATCTGGGCAATTTGTAGTTTTTCTATATAAGTTTTAATTCTAAAAGGCATAAATAAACCAGAACCAGCTTGTTTTCTACTTTGTTAGTCTCTCCTGTATGGTTCCCTACACCTATACATCCCTATGGTGCATTAAGTTATTTCTCCATGTAAAAGAAGAGAGAGTTGGGAACCGCAAGGGGCCTCAGCAGTTGAGAATATTTGGTGCCCTTGCAGAGGACCCAGGTCCATTTCATGGTGCCCATGTGGTTCTAGGGGACCTGATACTCCCTTCTGGCCTCTGAGTGCACTAGGCACACACGTGATTCACATACATAAGTGCAGATACAACATTCATAAACATAAATAAATATTAGAAAATGCATGTTGTAGTCTTATGAACAGACATTTGTTATGACTTATTATTTCAGTATATCTTGTAAGTTAAAAAGCTTTCTGCAAAGATACCAAGCATGTTTCAAAATAACACTTTAGGGGACTAAAGAGATGATTGAGCAGGCAGCAGCACTTGCTGGCAAGCCTGTAGCCTGAGTTCAGTCCCTGGAGCCCACGTGGTGGAAGGAGAGAACTGATTCCTATAGACTGTCCTCTGGTCGCTTAGCGATTGCCTCTGTGTTAGACTGCTTCCTTCTACATAGAGTGTGATCTCAAAGTAAAGTTCAGCTTAGATTTGCTAAAGAAAGTGCTGAGCCTTTTAAAACCTTTTCCGTAAAACCGCATTATTTGCCTTTGATCGCAGAAAGATTTTGGCCTTAAGTGATTTTGGAACTGCAAGAAAACTTGAGTTACTCGGTCTAATGCCTTGCCCTCTCCATCTGTGCAGGACTTGAATAAGCGGCTGTCCCTTCCTGCAGACATCAGGATACCTGATGGGTACCTGGAGAAGCTGCAGATTAGCAGCCCTCCCTTCGACCAGCCCATGAGCCGCAGGTCCCGGAGAGCCTCATTAGTAAGTTTCTGGCCTTGCGCTGTGCCATGAGGACAGCTCGTTTGCCTTTCTGGAGTGCAACTCTTGTTTCCTGCTTATCCCTTTGTCTTTTTCTCTTCTTTACCCTCCTTTCTCCCTCCCGCTCTTCTTTTCTCCCTTCCCATCCTTTCCTGCCTCTTAACTTTCTTAAACCCAGGGGTTTGCTTGTGCTAGGCAACTGCTCTACATTCATTTGTACCCCCAGCCCCGAAGTTTATTTTTATATGTAAATTTTAAGGCACTCACTTAGTTTTATTATATTATTGTCTACATTTTGTTATTTTTCACACTTAAAGGTATATTGGAGCAGGACTTAAATTATATCTTATTTTTGGATGTGTCTGCTGGATATATATGAGTACCGTATGGACTAGATGTACAGCCGTGTGTTGGTGACACATTTTACAGCAGTGTACCCAGACTCTAAGCCAGCTCATTGTATTTTTGTGGTCTTGTCATACTCGTGTAACCAGTACCCAGATGAATAAATGAAAGCTTTAAACACTTTTCTGTTACTTTTCTCTTTACTTGATACCCCTCCTTTAACTTACCCATAATCCCTGCTTTCTGATAACAAAGATTAGTTTTATATACTTGGTCACACTGTTTTGAGTATACTCTTCGTAGTGTGATTTTATATCTGAGCCTTCTTATTATTCATAGACATGATGATATTTGTTTTTTAAAGTACTTAATACTTGCTGACATCATTTTCTTTGAGAGAGGGACATGGTAGTCTGGAATTGGCTGTGTAAACCAGGGTCCCTTCACTCATCTGCTTTGCTCAGCCTCCTTAAGTGCTGGGATCGCAAGCATGGTCCACAACACCTGAATCTGTCTCCTGCTTACTCTGATTTAACCTTCTGAACTATATGTACTTATAAATATATGTTATAAAATGTGTTTATACAAATATGCAAGAAATTTGTGTATTATACAAAGTTTCTATGATATTATAAAATCGCAGCATGTATATAAGTATACAGAATGTATTTTTGTAGTTACCTTATTTTGTTCATTGTTAAGTCTGTGTGTTTCATCTATTTTGTTGCATGTAGGCTTAGTCTGTTCTCGTTGTATGGTGTGCAATTGTGTAAGTGTGCTATCTTTCTTGAGTGTGTTAGGATTCTGAGCAGGCTTGCTTAGACTGTGAAAAGTTATTTCTTAAAGTAATGAATTATTCTCTTGGAATAAATTACCATAAAAGTCTTCATTTGTATAGAGTACATTATGGAGTCTTAATATTGTATTAAAATGTAAGGCTTCTAGAGCCATTTCTACTTGTTTTTGTGATGCCTGGTAGAAGCCACTGCAGATTGTCAACGTAGGAAAGTGGGAAGGCTGTCTGTGTTCACTGTGTGCTCAGCACCTGGCACTATCCTTGGTTCACATAAATGAGCTTTGTCTTTCGTCTGCTGAATACTTTCTGCAGGGTGCCAGCAAGCTGCTAATTGTATTTATTGTGAATCTGTCATTTTTAACATAAAAATGCAGGCAAAGTATTTTAAAAATTCCATTTAAAGATTTACCAATTGCTATTTGGATGTAATCATTGAGCCTACTAAATTGAAAGTTTCTTAAGGGGCTTGGGATTGTGTGTTGCTCTTCTCTGTAACTGGGATCTGACAGCTAGTTCACTAGCGTGAGTCCTTTTGTCAGATTTCCTGGCCATCTACATGGATGAAACCCAGTAGTGCTGTTTATTTTATAGACGAACTAGATCCAAATGTCACTTTAGGTTAATAATTACACTTTAGCATTCACTTTCTCTTAGAGATATATGCTTATTTTTAATTGGCACATATCCTGCATATTTACAGTGTGGCATTTCAATACATGTGTACGATGGGCTCTGATTAAAGTAAGCAGCATATTTATCACCAAAATATTTGCCAGGAATATTTAAAATATACTGGATATTTTGACATAAACAATTATTGTTGACTGTAGTTACTTTGTGTGTACATATGGTACTTTAATGTGTATGTGTTTGTGAATTTGGGCACATGTATTCGTGTGTGATATATACTAATAATGTCACTGTATTTCATTCTCTGAAGAGCAACTCTTGGGGTTGGGGATTTAGCTCAGTGGTAGGCCCTGAGGCCCTGGGTTTGGTCCTCAGCTTTTTTGGGGGGGGGGATAACTAAAGAGGACTCTTTGCAACATTAATTTTTGATGCATCTGTTCTATTCTATTCCATGTGTATTTGGTACTGTAGTAACTTTCAGACATTTGTTTATATGGTCCTTAGCTTGTTGTCATTACCTTATATAGTCTTTAAAGCAAGCCTCAATATTTTTATCATCGTCACTGCTGGACCACAATGTACTGGATGTTTACAGGGTCTGGTAGCATTCATTCCCTATAAACAGACAAGTTTAAAAAAAAATACTGTTCCTGAGAGGAAAAGGCTCTAAGCTTAAAGTTACGTTTTCCCAGGAGCCTTTCATTGTAGATGATATTTAAAATATTTCAGTTATGCTCACTGTTTTGTTCATTCTAGTCTGAATTTATTCTCAATGTAGTGCTGTTCACTCTGTAAAAGGAGACAAGAAAAAATCACTGCCATTTGAATTAAAATATCTAAATTCTAAGGATACCCATGTATAAAACATTTTGATACAGTTTCTATAATCTCGGCAATTAGCTTTTTATGTAAACTTTTACATAAGAGATAATTCAGATCAGGTTGTTCCATACCAGATACTTGGGTGTTTATTGCATTTTCTAAATTGAAACTTAAAACTTCACTTGTATTTAGAAAGTGTTTCTATTGTAATTTTATCTCATTTTTCAGCATTATTAATTATAAAAAGTAAACCCTTAATGCCAAGTCATAAGTAAGGGTGAATATTATGGTTCTAAAGTTTGATTCTTCTATTTTTTCATAAAAAGCACATATGCATACAAAAATCTTTAGGAATGCAAAAACAAACATTCTTAGTCATTCATTAATAAACCAATGACTAAAAATTCTGGTTTGCTAAAACCAAATTAAGTAGTGACATAACTTTTTTTAGCATATCATTACATATCATTGAAACAGAAGTCTAAGAACAGCTTTGTGAGGGATGTCTTCAGATTCATCAGGGCTTCAAATGTGTGTGCTGCCTAAATGTTACAGAGGTTTAAATGTTCATTAACAGAAGATTAGCCGGTTCTTATTTAGACTATTTTATAAACTTTTCTATTTTTAAACCTTCTGATGTTCTGATATCAAAAGTATTTTTAAAGCTTGACAGGTGTTCAACAATTTCATACTTTTTAGAACAGAGTTAGAAGTTAAAAGAAGTGCAGTTTTAAGAATAGATGCTAAATTCATAATTGTTTGCTTTCAGTCAGAAATTGGGTTTGGGAAAATGGAAACCTACATCAAATTGGAAAAGCTTGGAGAGGTGAGTATACTCTTGCTTTAAGAGTAAGACATTTTCTTGTTATCCAAACTGTCAGTCAGTCCGTAATGTCTGCCAGCTTAGAAAAATACAGGTTTTAGATAGTATCATCTAAAAGATTATATACCTAATTCTGAAATGACAGCAAAACTAGATGGAATCCATTGTCTGTCCTTGAAGTCTTCCATCAGTTAAGACGAAGTTAATATTTCTTAGTAGACTTGTACTCTTTTGTTGAACTACAAATGCTATGTTTTGTGGGTGATGGAATAGGCATCTACTTGTTTACTTCCTGGAGTCTCTTGTGATCTGGACATTGTGTGAGTTCAGAGAACTATCTCTAGAGATAACAATGTTGCCTCAAGGATAAGAAAATTTCTTAGGCTCTCGCTTCCTTGAACTTGCTTTTTCTACATGAGCGGCTGTTAATTTAGAAATGGCCTGCCATCTACACTAAGAAAGGGCAGGAAAATAACCTGCAAACCTTAAGGGAGCTTTTTAAAGGAGGGCTAATGTGCTCAGATTCTGAAGACTGAAGGCATGGATCCCGATTTTACGATTGAACATTATCACTACATTTTCATTAACAGCGCTCAGTGCTCTGTGGTTCTACACATCATTATCATAAGTGCCTTTGATATTAATCCATCGATTCAGTAGTTAATCTGAAATAACAGAAGAATAAATGAAGTGCATTTTTATACTTTGGAAGCAGCTTGGTAGGAATATGGATATTGTGCATATGAAACTAAGTCATTGCTGTAAGAGAAACTGAATAAGATAATGCTCTCTTTTTAAGGTAGACTCCAGCATGCTTAGAGGTTAGAAATTGAGTTCAAGGCTCTTTCCACTTGTTTGAGCCAGAGCTTCAGTATGTCCCAGCTGACTTGTAACGCACTGTATAGACCATGGTGGCTTCTGCCTCCCTCTGCTCCCCAAGTGCTGGAAGTAAAGGCATGCATTACCATGCCTGGTGACTATCACATTTTAACAGTGTCCTTCAAAATATATTTTATAGGGTACATATGCAACAGTTTATAAAGGAAGAAGTAAATTGACAGAGAATTTGGTGGCATTAAAAGAGATCCGCTTGGAACACGAAGAAGGAGCACCCTGTACAGCTATAAGAGAAGGTACAGTGTTTGTGTAAACAGTTAAGTCTAAACCATATTAAGAGCAGCGCTTGTAAAATATGCTCAGGTGTAGAGACAATCAGTGGCTAGACGCCATCTTTAGACCTTGGAGTTGTTAGTTTCTAAACTCAAAATAGTCAGCAGAAAGGGATTAGTCAATTATCTTATTGTATAGTTCATAATGAAATTCTTATGAAGCTGTTAAAAATAATATCTAACAGATAAATATTTGACCTAGGAAAATTTTAGTATTGGTATACAAAGACTATGATAACAATAAATTAGCTACATCCATAAATTTTACTAAATATAAACATCAAATAGAATATAAACATGACCATTTTTATTTTTTAAAATCAGATATTTTTTATTGATAATTGGTACAGCACATAGAAAATATTCTGATTATGGTGTCCCCCCTACTTTTCTTTACTTTCTCACCCACCCAAATCCACACTTAGTTTCTCTCTCTCTCTCTCTCTCTCTCATTAAAATGCCAATAGACATCTTTAAAAAATAACAAAATAAGATAAAATAAAAACAAACCAAAATAGGGCAAAACAAACAAAAGAAAAAAAGAGCCAAAGAAAAAGCACAAAACACATACAGATGCTGTGACACATACATACATGCATACATGCATACATGCATACATGCATACATGCATACATGCATGCATTCACATCCACATACATTTACAAATCAGATTATGAAAAAAGAGCTTGAGACAGCTGATTAATGATATGGAAGAAGAGAAGGCACCTTGTACTCTATAATCTCAGTACCTCCGGTAGTTGGCATGAAGTTAGAAGATAGGAAGATGCAGGGTTGTAGTGTTGGGGACAGTTTCAGGAGTTACACTGTCAAACCCACAACCACACAAGCAAAGAAGTCCATACCCTCATTTTCTCCGCTGTCAATCTTGCTTTAAACTTTGGGTTTTATCCTAAACACAGTCAACTAATGCGCAGAACTTGAGGTTTTAGAGAGACTGGCCATCATAGACTAAATGACTTGCTTCTCTTTTTATTTTCCAGTCTCACTGTTAAAGGATTTAAAGCATGCAAATATAGTGACCTTGCATGACATTGTTCACACAGAGAAATCTTTGACTCTGGTCTTTGAGTATCTGGTAAGCATTTAATAAAATTTACCATTCTCTTTTTGCTTTAATAAAATAGACAGTTGGGCCTCTTAACAGCCCCAGAGATATTATTGTTTAATTATTGGTATTTAATTAAATATGTGTGTAGTGCATTCTGTATATTTCCTTGAAAAGCAACTTGGTTTAAAAATTAAATTCTACTGGGCTGGTGAGATGGCTCTGTAGAAAACTGCACTTGCCAACTTTATCCAGCTTTAACTGGCTGAGGACTCGAGTTTTGTCCTTGGAACTCATGTAGAATTGATTCAACTCCCTTGGGTTGTCCTTGGACCTCCATATACATGTCATGACATATATATGTGTGCCCTCAAATATAAATAAATAAATGTTTGTTTGTTTTTTTAACGGGGGGAGCTCTTAGGTTGATCAACCATAAATTCACAAAACTGTGTCCCATGTTAAACTGTTGTGTCTTTTCAGGACAAAGACCTGAAACAGTACATGGATGACTGTGGGAACATCATGAGCATGCACAATGTAAAGGTACGTGTTTCACATGTGACTTTAGATCTTAGTTAAAGCACAGCTGGACTCTGCTGCCCAAGCAAATACCCCAGCCTCCTCAGTAATTTTTCCATTTGGCATTTTTAGGTTATTGCCTTCTAAGTCTGTTTAGGCAGCGGCAGTTCCCTGCACTGTAGCTTTAGGATCAGACCCTCTGTAGTGCTGCTCCATTTTAAATTCTTCTGAGCTTTGGACATTTTCTTCCATGGGAATTCATTCCTTCATATGCAGGATAGACACCTAAGTATATTATGGATAAAAAAATTTTTAAGGAAATAGAAATGATGGGTACATACTTTGAAAGACCCTTTTGAGGATAAGCTTCACTGATATATTTAAAATAGTATTTAATTATAATCCATTGAACAAGATCAGAAACTTACAGGTGTCTTGCATGCTGTGCTGGAAATATAGATCTGTGTTATCAGAAGACAGTATGTTTTCTTAGCACTAATTATCTAAGAATTCAAATAATGCTATAGAAGCTTGCTAGGACAGACAGTACCAGATGAAACTCAAAAGCTTGTGGTTAAATAAAAGCAGTTGAAATAGCTGAGTGTTAGCAGTAGATGTCCTTGAGCTAATAGTCAAACCCCAAATTTAGCAAAGAGTTGTTTATTCAAAATTAACAGTTCATGGGAGCCAATTTTGGAAAAAGGCAGTGTCTCGTGTGTGGTTGAGACATTTCTAATTCTGTAGATAATAACCTTAACTTTGTTTCCTTTAAAATAGTTGGTGGATCTAGAGGAAAGCGCATCTCTGTTGCTAACAGAGCTCTGACCGCGGACTAATTCAATGCTGAGAGCAGGGAGTTAAATGGATATTCATGTGTTTTACCTTATTTTGTAATATATTACGAATAGCGTTTGTATATTTTTGTTTTCCCTACTTTTATATATAGCAATAATTTGGAAAGAGGATAAGACAAAGAATATAATTGGCATAATTTGATAAAGGTTTGCAGTCTATGCTTTTTAAGTTAGGTCCATATGGGCGCTGTAATGTGGAAAGCACATTTACTGTCTCCCTGTTAAAACTATATTTCTCTAGGATAAAACGTAACAGATATTGAAATAATAACTCTAGAGTTTTCAGAACATATAAATATGCCCGCTCCGGAAGCTGCTCCTTAGAACCCTTCAGCCTGTCACTCACCCTCTGCAGCGCCAGCCTCCGTGACCTAAAGACCTCTGAATTCCCTGTGCGAAGGCACCTTTTCTGCTGACAACAAAAAGTCAGAATGCTCTCTGAGTCTTTGCTCTAAAATACACAAAAGCCCTCAGCCATTAACCTTGCAGGAGTCACTTTTCTCAGCCGTTCAGAGTACAATAGCGCCAGGGCCCGTTCTGAATTGCAGTGGATTTGAAGAGCAAGTGGGAGGATTGAGAGTCAAGTGCCCAGGAGGCGGATGGGGAGCTGGTCCGAGTATTTTATAGCAAGTCGTTTGCCAGAGCTACACAGCACCATGCTTTTCTGATTCCTGGAGTCTTCTGTAAAGCCACCAATTCTGATGCCCCTTTTAAAATGATGCTGCACCAGTACAGGCTTGTGCGTGCGTGCGTGCGTGCGTGTGTGTGTGTGTGTGTAGGAAGAAATCAGTGGCAGGGGTTGCTTGGTACAACAGTATTTTAGAATCAAACTGCAGGCCTCCAGCAAGTGAGCTGTTATTATTTGAAATTTTATTTGCAGTATTTATTTTCCTGGTTATCATTAACTTACAAACTAAATGATACTTTAATTGAACAATAGACAATAATATTTAGAAAACAAGTCTACAAGGAAAAGATGTCCTTAAATGGCCTTAGTTAGTTGATTTTTCTTTGTAGCAAAACCCATTACATTATCTTTAAGAGTTCTTTTCATTTGTTTCTGTAGCTGTTCCTGTACCAAATTCTCCGTGGTTTGGCATATTGCCATAGAAGAAAGGTGTTGCACCGGGACTTGAAACCACAGAACCTCCTCATAAATGAAAGAGGAGAACTAAAGCTGGCTGACTTTGGTACGGAGAGATAAGATATTCATACATACTTCCAGGTGGCTAAGCTCAAAAAAATCTCACCGTTGTCACAAGGTGTCATCACTTTTATGTTGGTTTTGCAGTTTTCTCTGTAGCTCAGAACGTGCGATAGGATTTAGGTGGATGGTTTGTGATGGCTATTAGTCACCAACACTAAAATGCACGGGTTCCCAGGCCTTCTCTACAGACCTTCTAGAGTCTCTAAAAATAAAATCCACGATCAGCATTCCACTGGTGTCTTTGCCTTTTTCCCCGTGTTAATATTTACTCTGATGATAAAGTCACTGGTTCCTACATGTGGTCTTCACTTAAGATACTTGATGCTGCAGTAAAACGTATTTTCCTGAATTTTCAGCCTGGAGTATAATCTTTAGAGTATTTCTTATGATAAAATGAGGTAAATATATAAACCATGTCGACCTCACACAGAAACAATAATCTCAAGAGAAAGTGTTAGGGGGTCCTTTTCTGAAGAAACACTGTTTGACTAGGAAACAGTGATTACTTAGTAGACTGATTACTTAGACTTTGATTGGTTTGCTTGCTTGCTTTTTTCCCCCCAAAACAAGGCTTTTCTATGTAGCCGTGGCTGTCCCAGAAAGGCTGGCCTTTAGGCCTTTAACTCAAAGAGATCTGCTTGCCTCTGCCTCCAGAGTGCTGGAATTAAAGTTGTGTGCCACCACCACTTCTCAGCAATATTTGGTTTTCTTAAAAATTGAATTGTTCTTCTTCAGGCCTGGGTTAGTTAGCCATGTGGCTGAGATTTCCTGGATGTCGCTTCTCTGATATCTCTGGGAGCCACAGTCCTCTCAACAGACTTTGTGTTCCTCCGGCTCTCTCAGTCTTCTACCTCCCCTTTGGAGATGTTCCCTGAGACTTCAGTGCCAGAGTTGGGTTGTAGATGGATCAGTTGGGGGTGTACTCCACGTGATCACTTGTTCTCTGCATTCTGATCAGCTATGGTTTCCTGAGATGGATTTCCATCTGCGGCAGAGAGACGTTCCTGTGTTGAGGGGTTAGAGCTCCACTTACCTGAGGATATAATGATAAATATTTTCAATGTAGTTAGAAATATACTAGTTTGGTAAAGTGGCAGCTATAGGTTCTTCCCCAAAGTCAATATCATGCTAACATGGAAGGGGTAATCTCATAGGACCCCAACCCTAGAAAAAACCCTGCAGACCACTAAGGGATGCCGAGAGTGAGAGAAATAGTCTTCCTCAGGCAAGAGCCTCCCTGTAAGTTATCCAGGACCAGGTGGTCAACCCCAAAGTTATATATGTCCAAGTAACATGATGTGGACTGAGTAGATTGTATTTATATCTAGGAATATATCTATGTAAACAGTTATGCACACACATATGTAGATGGATTATTCTTTGGACTATGAGCTCACAGAGAACAGTACAGAGACTAATTAATTATGAAAGCTTGGCTATTAGTTTAGGGTTGTCCCACTAGCTCTTATAACTTAAATTAAGCTATATTTTTATTAATCTACATTTTAACATATGGCTTTTACCTCTCTCCCATGCTGTGTGTCTGACTCATTTCCACATCTCAATGGCATCTCCTAATCGCCTAGATTCCTCCTTCTTTTCCCTTCTCTCTCCAGAAACCCCCACAAACCTCCTATCTAGCTATTGGCCATTCAACGTTTTATTACACCAATCACAGCCGTACTTATTCACACAGTGCTCAACCATCCCACAGCACGCGCACACACACATGTGTATATACAATTAAAGAAAGAGTCCATGAATGTGAGATCTGAAGCAAGTGTGGAGGGCGGTATATAACATGGAGGGGTTGGAGGGAGGAAAGGAAAGAGGAAAATGATGTAATTATATTTTAATTGCAAAAATGCTTTAAAAATGAATTGCCATTTTTAATAAAAATATATATTTATATAGTATATAATATGATAACATATTACTATTACACAAATAAATATGTAAATAAAATAAGGGGAAAACAATTGCAAGTATTTTTTGCCAGTATTACTTAAGTTTTCAAACAAAAGTTAGATTTGAAAATTTGGATCTTCTACTTTGACTTTATTTACTAACTTGCTGGTATTTAGACACAACGCAGTGGTGACATAAATATGAATTTTTTATATTTCAAAGAAATACATAGCCATTTATATAACTCAAAGGCCAGCATTTCCCAGGTTACCAGGAAATGACACTGGCTAGGAGATGGCATTAAAGCCCCAGCTAGCACGAAGAACTGTATTGAGACCAGGAGACGTTCCCTCCCAGTTACCACAGAGGCTTTTACAGACTCACACTCTGGCTCAAGCACAGCCGCACAGCCGCAGAAGGGGGTTCGTGCCTCAGAGGCGGCTCTCGGTGTTTGTGGGTTTATTTTTGTCGCATGTATATGAGCTATTGCAAATTTGATGTGCTGTCCTGCATATACCGTGATGGAGCAAAGCAGCGTCACGGCAGATGGAATGGAGATATGTTGGCTTTGAGGCAGAGTCTCACTGTGTCCCACATTGCCCTCCAACTCATGGTTCTCTTGCCTCGGTCTCTTGGATTGTGTGATTGTCGGACAGCATTGCGGCACCTGATTGAGTCTTGTTTTTTAGCCCATAAATAAATACTTTAAGTTTTCTCAGTTTTGGCTTACAAGTATGGCAAATACCAACACTCCATGTAAATGAAAGCACTTGGTTGGGGTCCTTCATTTTGAAAAGCTTATGCCAGATCCTGAGACCTAGCCGCTGCCTCTGAAAAGCTCTGCCCCATGTACCTGCCACACGTGTCTGTTTTCATTATTTGCTTGACAACTTAACTAGTGGCTGTTTATCCAAATCCCTTTAGCTAATCTGACTTTAAGGGATTTGAAAATAAAATACAGTTATGTTGCAGACACTTCCTTTTTTTCAAAAGTTTTATATTGAAAGAACATTTTGTAAAGTAGCTTCGAATTTTTGTTTTATATACTCAGAATTTGAATATTTTAGTAAATTTAGTTTTTAAATGCCAATATGGTTTCTACAGTTAGCATTTATAAGTGTTCATAAGTTATGATAGCTTTATTTTAGGACTTGAATACATTTCAGAAATACAAGGTTTTCAAGCTTTCTGTTAGTAGTAAGTTAAACTTGTTCTTACTGAGTAGTGAATTTGCCCCAGCTGTTCATGGTGTTTGTATTTAGAACTTCATTTGTTTGACGGGATCTGCTGTGTGGCTACCTGAGTTTAAATGAGAAGCCACAAGTTAATTGCGAATGCTTACACAGATTATGTAACCACTTCTAGGGCATCATTTGTATTGTTTCCTTATAATTGTCCCTGCTCCTCCTTCCCCTCTCTCTGCCAAGCTAATTTGTTTCTCCTCACCCTCAGTCCGGAAATGAATGTGAGTAACAGAAATCATGCAAAGGGTGTGTCACAGGCCGTGAACAGTCTTTTGTCTGCGAAGGCTCTGAATTTAATGCTTTAAAGTTTTGCTTCTAACCTCCCGAAAGCAAGCAAGCAAATCTCACAATATAGTCATCATTGTCTCTGGTGCTTGGTGTTTACGTTTTTCTGGTGGCATAGTAAATACACATATGGCTTCCAGGAACGAGTGTCATTTAATTTTGAGTATTTCTACTGTGAGTTGATTCTTCCTTTTTTTCTCTCGGTGGTGCTGGGGATCAGAGTCAGAGCCCGAGTATAGTAGGCAGACACCAGCTCTGAATGACATCTCCACCTTTGTAAGTTCATCTTGGTCCCTTTGAAAATTCCATTGAGCCTGACAGAGTTAGCCTCTCAGTTCAGGCCAAGAGAGTAAAGTGCTGGGACATTGTAACTACAGTTTTGCTTTAATACTTAAGTTCTAGCAGATTTACAGTCTTGTTGTGCTTAACCCATTCTTAATATCAAGACATACAAGGTGGCTCACACCTTTAATCCCAGCACTCAGGAGGCAAAGGCAAGCAATCTCTGTGAACTTGAGGCCAGCCTGGTCTACAGAGCGAGCTCCAGAGCTATATAGTGACACCTGTCTCAGAACAAGGAAGGGGAATGAGAAAGCCATCCTACATCTTGCTAATTCCCAACATGTGTTGAAAAATAATTTGTTGGACATGACTTTACCAAACTTGAATGCTAGGGTAACGATTTGTAAAATGGTGTCAACATTACACCAATTTAATCAAGTGTTGAATTACCCTTTTATGACATTTTTTCTTATTTAATATTTTAATGACACAAAGTTATGCATAACAACAGTCTTAGCCTAGGCACTCTTGTTACTTGAAATAAAATGTATGATAAAAATAAGGTTATGTTTCTCAGATGTAAACTTACCAACCAATATTTAGAAGCTTAGGGTCATTAACTCTCCACCAGTGGCAAAGCCAAGAAGGTTGTGAGCCTTTCTGTCTTTCCGAGCACACAGGAGTCCACACAAGGCAGACAGGGGATGGGCAGGTTGCTGGTTAAAGCAGCTGGTGTCACCCAAAAGCTCAAGGCCTCACTTACTCTAAAGTTGCCCACATCACAGAAGATGTTAAAAAAAAAGGGGGGGCAAAGAGCACTGAGTTTTGTCCCATTGAAATATCCAAATCAGCTCAAAAAAGTTGCCAGTGTAATTCAACTGGTCATAGATCAGTGATTTTGAGGTCCTTAATTTTTTTAAAAGGCATAGCAAATAAATGTGGGGTTTGGGTTTAAAAAAATGATAGCTAGCTACATGATAGCTAGCTTATAGCTGTAGCATGGAAACTATATTCAGTGTCATTGACCTGTTTTGGATTAATTTCAGTAGGAAATAATTCTGGCGTCATTATTCTTCAACAATCAGAAAATATACCAAGTTTTGATTAACTTAGACACTGTGCCAGCTTTGTCTCTTGTTGTGCAATTATTGTCTTTAGTTTAACTACGTTATGGCTTGGCCCAGGACTACATACATTCGATAAAATTTGTAAAACTAATTTTTTGAAGTTTCAAGATCCTATAGAGCAGGCATCACTTTGAATGTTCCATGGTGAAAATAGGAGCTAAGAAATTCAGTATACTAAGGGATCTCAGTCTATTTAATTTCTTGTTTTCTTTTCTCCATAAAGGACTAGCCAGAGCCAAGTCAGTTCCCACCAAGACTTACTCAAATGAAGTTGTCACACTATGGTATCGGCCACCTGATGTGCTTCTCGGTTCCTCAGAGTACTCAACACAGATTGATATGTGGTAAATATTAGAGATGTCATTGCCATTTATAGTTTTGAAAGCGTATAGTTATTAACTGGGCATACTGGCGAATACTTACTTTTAAGGAGGCATTTTAAAGAATTGAGGCATGGAAGTACAACTATTTAGACTTCAGTTTGAAGTCTCTACCACTGATGACTATGTAACTGCTTCATTCACATTATTAGCCTGTGCCTTCGTTTCCTCATTTAAGGAGGTGGATGCAGTAATAATAGAGTTTTGTAGATGATATTAAGACCAAAAGAGCACTTAGCAGAGTATATGACATAGCAATTTCTAACAGGTACTTTTTATATGTAGAATATATCGACTTTAAGTTGGTTTAAAAATAATGAAAATTTCAAAGACCTTTCTTGATACATTATTGTGTGTTTGTGTTATATATGTATGAGCACATGTGTGTGTACAGGTGTGCTCACCTGTACATGCATACACATATAGAGGCCAGAGGTCAACATGAGGTGTGTTCAGATAACACTTTCATCAAAAAAGAAAAGAGAAAATGTTACTTATTGATCTGAGACAGTCGTTCCCTGACCCCGGAGCTTGTTGTTTGGGCTGGGCCAATTGGCCAGCAAGACCTGGGCTCTCTGTCTCAGCCCTGTCACATTTTGTCCGTGGGTGCTGAGAATCTGGACTCGGGTTCTCATGCTGTGAGCAGACGTGGGCACTGCACCATCTCCCCAACCTTCACACTGTTGTGACTACGATATTCCATGCTTGTTGCTAACATAATCATTGCCTTGAGAATAAATTACATTTCCTTGATCTGATACTTGCAGATCTTTATAAATGTCTATAAACTTCCCTTTTCAACTTAATCCAGCCTATTTCTCAACACAGATGGTCTCTTTTAGCAAAATTGTTCTACTTGTTATTCTTTAAAATTAGCCTGGCTCTCCTTTCTCTCTGCCCAGTGTTCATCCCAGTGTACCCATTTGACATGCCTGTCTGCACCCAATGGGATCCATGTTTAGGAATTCCAGTTTGTTATCCTTCCTTTCCTGAGTGTGCCCTAGCCTCCAGAGGCAGTTCCTTTCTCTGAATCATGGCACAGATAGCAAACACAGGCTATCTACTCCTTATGTCTTTTTTGTTTGGTTGGGTTTTGTTTGTTTGTTTGTTTTGAAACAGAATTTCTCTGTGTTAGCCCTGGCCTTCCTAGAACTTGCTCTGTAGACCAGGCTAGTCTCAAACTCAGAAATCTGCCCGCCTCTGCCTCCCGAGCGCTGAGATTAAAGGCATATGCCACCACTGCCTGGCTACTCCTTATGTCTTGATAAGTTAAACACTTGTTTCTGTTATTGTCTTGAACAATTGCATCTTATTTTGTAGGACATTTTTTCTCTTAAATTCTAATAAAATATGCCAAAGATAAAGTTTTTGATTTTTAACTAGTCTGACTGTACAGTTTGAGACACTAAGTTCATCTATGTTATACAACTGTCTCTACTGTCCATCTTTAGAACTTTGAAACAGTTTACTCTTTGAAACTGAAACTTCACCTGTTAGATAAACCATCCTACCTTTCTATTTGATCCCTGGCAATCAGTACTCCACTTCTTATCTCCGAATTTACCTGACCCAAGTACCTCAAAAGTGAAATCTTGCTGTTTGTCCTTTTGTTACTGACGGACTCAGCTCATTTAGGCTTCATCAACACTGGGTGTAGCTTCCTTAAGTCACTGTGTATATACACCACATTTTATTTATTTGTTCATCCAATAATAAGTACTTGAGCTTCTTCCATTTTTCTGCTACTGTACATAATGCTACTGTGAATGTGGATGTACATATTGTTTCAAGAGTTGACTTTGGGTTCTTTTGCATAATTTACCTAAAGGTGAAACTGCTGGGTCATAGAAATTCTGTTTTAAAATGTTTGAGGATCCATCATACTGTTTTCCATAACAATGTGCCATTTTATTTTCTGTGTGGTACTTTTGTGTAGTTTTCCTGTCTGTGTGCCCTTATGGAATAACTGTGTCTTAACCCTACTTGTATCATTCAGCACCTAAATGATGCTATCTAGTCTCTGAGCCTCTGCCTGCCTTTTTCTTCTTGTCCATGGTCACCAGCGGCACTCCTCTGCAGTTGCTACCTCCCGAGTCAGAGTCATGAGTCATTCATGCGCTCTCTACTACCATTTTCGTGGTTATCTCCCAGATTTCTGTAGGATTAGTAAGCATTGTATCACTATTAAATACTTCCTTAATCTATGAGCATCTTATACAAAAGACATTTTAAGAGGAAAAATGAATTAGTAGCATGGAAGTCGATATGGTAAATTTAATAAATTAGTTGGATCTAAAAATACCTTTGCAGAAAGTTTTCTAGTAGCTGGTCTAAATTTCTCCTGAAAGATAATCATGAGAAAAAAATATTCTTGTGCTACCTAGTATGTAAATGGGCTGATTTTTCTTTTTCTTTTTATGATGCTTTTTAAAGGGGAGTTGGCTGCATTTTCTTTGAAATGGCTTCTGGAAGACCACTGTTTCCAGGGTCAACAGTGGAAGATGAACTGCACTTAATATTTCGACTACTAGGTAAGAAAGAAGTCTTCCCCATGCTTCACAGCTGCAGTTGCCTAGCTAAATAAGGACCATGTCTGTCAAGCATGTGTGTACACGTGTGCATAGCTATTATAACTGCAGTTGGCTCCGCTGTCATAGGGTAGATCTTCCAAGGTAACTCCTCATTTAGCTTCATTTCACAAAGATTTTATGAAATAGATTTGACCTGCATATTAAGCACTATGCCTAGTGTAAGTTGGTATCATATAGATAGAAAAGGGTCTTCATCATATTTATGTATTAGGGTAATGGTTCCCCTAATACACACACACACACACACACTCACTCACTCATATGCACACAATATGTATGTATAATATTTTAATTTATTGGAATGGTTTAATCATTTAATAAAAGCATATGGTTCTTTAAGTATTTTCTTATGCCTGTTTATATGTTTGCACATATATGATTTAAATGCTTATCATGAATTTATTTTCATTCAGGAACTCCATCTCAGGAAACTTGGCCTGGTGTTTCTTCAAATGATGAATTCAAGAACTACAACTTCCCAAAATATAAGCCACAACCTCTAATTAACCATGCACCCAGGTATTTTTTTCTTAAGTGAAAAGGGGAAGATTCTTGGGACTCATCAGACTCAGTAGATGAACTTACACTGTAGGGGCCATGATAGAGGATAGTTTTTCAGCAGTATGTGATTTGAGTTAATTCCTTCCATTGGCATGATGCTTTCGTAAGTCAGTGGCCAAGAATCACCAAAGTATGTAAATGGAATTGAGCTGTAAAGTGAATATAAAATGATATATATTAGAATTCTAGAGCTTCTGTACCTAGAACCACAAGCCTTGTGAACATTTCTTTTTAGGACTCTTATTGGCTATGGTTTTATAGCCCTTATTACTGAAGTTTTATGAACTTAATACTTTACAGTAATCATTGCATAACAGGTTATTTACTGTAATTTTGTTGGTTTCTTATCTCTGTTTTGAACCCTGCTGATACATTTTGGGGTCATTGTCTCAGTATTTTCATCTTTATGCTAGGGCAGTGATGTTTTGATGTGCCTGCCTTCATTGTCACACTGAATATCAGTGCCTAGCTTAACATTTCCTTATCATAGAGTGATATTTGGCGGTAGAATGCTAACTTTAATTTTTGTAGAATATTGAAAATTTTCAATGGCAGTCCCAATTATTTATGATTTATTCCCAAAAAATGGCAAGGTAAATCTTTTAGGGCTAAAACAGATTTGGGTCTTTGAAAGCAATAAGAATAGTTATTTTAGGGCACTTAAATTTGGTAAATGGAAACATTTGGAAGATAAATATGCAATGTTTCTCTGAGCTAAGATAAAGGAATAAATGGACTTGTTTTGATTTCTTGTATTTTTTGTTTCTAGGTTAGATTCTGAAGGAATTGAGTTGATAACAAAATTTCTTCAGGTAAGTCACATCTTATTTTATAAATGTTAAATGGATCATTAAGTGTCCACTTTCCTTATAGGAAAAATAGAATCAATAATAACCCCCTCAAATACTGTTAATGACAGTCAGATGGTTTATGGTGCTTCCTGGAAGGCTTCAGCCAGCTCAAAGCCGTGTTCTTTGAAATCCAAGCTCTTGTGCTCTCTTCTTCCTTACACTTGCTGCCTTGCAGGACGCTGCACGTCAAATATCACCCTCATTGTCCTTCAGAGCAGGACGCTGCACATCAAATATCACTCTCATTGTCCTCCAGAGCAGGAGGAAGCAAGGATAATGAAGGTGGCAGCAGCCACATTCGCGCTCTCATATCTTGAAAGCAAAGGCTTTTTCCAAGTCTCATTGGCCAGAACATTAATTGTAAAGAATGAAGAAGGGGGAAAAAATGGGAATTGGGCAATTAACCTAAATCTAGAATAGTCATGATTCATGACTTATCTATTAGAGTTGGAAGCATGAACGTCTCGAACAAATCTTAGTTACATCATTTAGGAGAAAAGAGCCATGAAATTTATCTTCCAAGGATGCTGGTATAAAATATTGGGCATATTTCACCCAATACACTGCTGTTCACAAAGAAAAATAACATTAAAGATTGTGTTTTTATTTTTCATCACTTTAGACAAATACAAGTGTTTGCAGAGGCCACTAGTTCATTTCCCAACCACCCTAACTTGAAATAATCACACACAAACTATATTTTTCTCAATACTGTTTGGCCAATAGCTTAAGCATATTTTTATGCTAGCTCTTATATCCTAAACTAACCCATCTCCATTAATCTGTGTATTGCCATGTGGCTGTGGCTTACCAGATAAAGTTCCAACTGGTCCAGTCCAGCATCTGTCTCCTGTGGGGCTATATGGCTTCTCACTGGCTCTACCTTCTTTCTCCCAGCATTCAGTTTAGTTTTCCTGCCTAGCTCTATTCTGCTAAGCCTCTGGCCAAAACAGCTTTATTCATTAACCAATAAAAGTAACACATATACAGAAGGACTTCC
>LOJH01014343.1:3709-27897 GCA_001685095.1 Ellobius talpinus | reverse complement strand
TTTCTTTATTAACCAATGAAAGTAACACATAGACAGATGACTCTTCTACATCACCAGGGGGTTTTGAATTTGGTTTATAATAGAGGACAACTTAGAATTTCTGATCCTTCTGCCTCCATCTCCTGAGTGCTGGGATTATAGGCACGCACGCACAGATTCAGGTGGTACCGAAGATTGCACACTGTACCAACACAGCTCCATCCCCAGCTTCTTTCCAGACTGGCTTCTTTCACTTAGCACAAGAATTCCGGAGGTGACCCACGGGAAGTATCAGCACTTCGTTCCTTCTCCTTTCCCGGCTCATGCCACACCTTCAATTACACCTTTTATGTATTTGTGCATCCGTTGGTGGACCTTTGGGCTCTTTGTGATATTACTTCTTGTTCATGATTGACCTCAAAGGAAGTTCTGAAGAGCACACAGATATCAGTCAAGGAAGTGTCTTCAGGCTACACGTAGGAGGTAGCAGTTTTTATTGAGCTGATGGCTGCAACTAGGGCAAGTTGTGTTGCGTTTGTTTACTTGTTTGCAGTGAGGACGGCACATCCCGGAGTAGTAGCTGGAGATGTAAGGCTGGAATGAGCTGTGTGTCCTTATATCCACAGTGCCTCCTCAGCCTGCCATTCTGGGATAAAGTTCTTATCCCGACCTTTATTTCATTTTACTTTATTATTATTATTATTTATGCTGTAAAACAAATGATAGCAAGTGACTCTTTAAGGAAATGTTTTTATTCAGAGTGATTCAAAAGTCTGGCATTTGGCTTTTATGGAAAACAGGCTCGTCTTCTAGCACTAAACTAGGAAATTGTTGACTGGAAATAATCTTACTAAAACAATTAAAAAAAACTCTTCATGGAGCTTTCTGCTCAGCAGCCCAGCAATTCATATATCTTTTGGATAGCACCGGAGGTTAATCCTGCATGTTACTAAGGCGCCCACTGTGTCTATTTGGTAAACACACATAGATGAATTCGAGAAGAAAGCCAGGGCGGCTAGTGAACTCGCATCCTCTTTTCTGTCTTACCCCGCGATGAAATGAACCAGAAGTGGGAGATTATGTTCTTTCCCTCTCTTAATTTAGCTAAGTAGGAACCGTGTCAAGTAAGCCCCTGTAAAGGGCCACGTGCTGCGCGAACATCTCTCATCCAGGATGAACTGTGGGTCACGCTCTTCTGAAGCCAGCCTGAAGGCAATGCAAAAACACCTCTGTAAAATCCTGCCTGGCATCTTAGCAAAAGGTAGCTTCCACCTTTTGCCAGGGCCTCCACACAACTCAGCAGATTTCTGAGTGTCAGTTTAACTCCCGTGGGCCACGGAGACAGTCACACTGAGACAGCGTGAGAAGACTGGAAGAAAGGACTCCAGTGGGTGGTTGTTGAGCAGAAAGTGTTGCATTAGGACAAGAGAGCAGAAAAGCTAAGAGGAGCAGAAAATATTAATTGCTAATGTTTCTCACACACTTCCTGCATGCTGCAAACACGTTATCACTCTGTACATACTTTGTCATACTAGTTTAAGCTAGGTTTCCATTTTGGAACTTTCCTTTAAGATGGGTTTTATTTCCCTAAGGCACATCCTTTGTGAGGGACAGAATCAAAGCCAAGTTCTTAACCTCTGTTCTAGGGCACATCTCACCATCAAATGGAAACCATGCTACCCAGCATGACCTACCTGTAACTGAAAACAGGTATGATTTTTCAAAGGGAAAATAAAGGGTAAATTTCTCTTCGTGTATTAGATAATTGGGCTCTGAAACACGAGGGTTGACTGTGAAAGGATCAGAACGTTACATTTTTGTAACATTCTGTAATGTCCTTGGGATGAACAAGTTTCTTCCTGGGGCCTTGGAGAGGCTGAATGTGAGTGACTTCTGTCTTCCACACCCCACCCGTACAACACCCAACAGTCATGGCTAGTGCTCTTTTCTCTTCCACTTTCCAATGGCTCACTCCTGTTACAATTGAATGGCCCTGTGTTCTGGATCTGATGTAGGTTGACTTAGAAGTTAGAGAGGTAAGAGTTTCCCACACTGGGAAAATGACGATGGACATTATCTAGTCTGACTCCCTGTACTGGCTGGTTTTGTGTGACAACTTGACACAAGCTGGAGTCATCAGAGAGGAAGGAGCCTCAGCTGAGAAATGTCTCCATGAGATCCACTGTAAGGCATTTTCTCAATTAGTGATCAATGCGGGAGGGCCCAGCCCACGGTGGGTGGTGCCATCGCTGGACTGGTGGTCCTAGGTTCTGTAAGAAAGCAAGTAAGTTTGAGTAAGTCAGAAGAAGAAAGCCAGCAAGCAGGTCCCCTCCATGGCTTCTGCATCAGCTGCTGCCTCCAAATTCCAGCCCTGCTTGAGTTACTGTTTGACTTTCTTCAATGATGGACTATGATCTGGAAGTGTAAGCCAAAGAAAGCCTCTCCTCCCAATTTGGTTTTTTTGTCATGGTGTTTCATGGCAGTAATAGAAACCCTAACTATGACAAATTGTCACCAGCATAATGGGGTATTACTGTGACAGACCTGACCGTGTTTTGGGAAGGATTGTGGAAGGCCTTTGGAACTTTGAGCTAGAAAAGCCATTGCATGTTGAAAGATCTGGGACATTCTGTGAGAGCTTAAAAGATGAGAATGTTGAGAGCAGAGCAGAGGATGGAGACTTGGCTTGTGAGGTTTCAGAGAGAAGTCTAAAGATTCTATCAGGGCCATTTTTTTGAATTAAGGTCCTGTGGTTCTGGTTAGCTGGGGCTGGAAAGTCAGCTGTGATTAACAAGACACCAGAGCTACTGAAGCGAAACCTTTATGTTTCTGGGACAATTGATGCTGGTCGGCTGGAGCTGAGAAATTGGCAGTGATTAAGAAGAAATAGCATCATTGAGGTGGAATCTTCTGGGAAGTGTTTTCTGATAGCCAGCACACGGAAGCTGTGTCCCAGAGGTGGCCATAGTTGGCAGCAGGAACTTGGTAATGGGTAAGTGTCTCCTATTACCACGAAGGCATGAAGGGGTCATGGAGAGAAGTTGAGGCTTGGCACGGTGAGAAGACAGGAGAGGCCACTGGTGAAGGTGCAGCCTCAGCAGCAACTGAACGTCAGGACTGAAGGGATCATGCAAAGAAGTTGAGGTTTGGCACCATGAAGACAGCCCATTGAGGAGAGTGCAGCCCAGTTACAACAAGGGAGCCTAGCATTTTGGAGATGCCAGTACCATGGGAAGACCACCAAGAACAGGAGAAGAGTGGAGTGGAACCTGCTAGAGCTTGGGAGACGAGCTGTATGTGCTGCAGAGGGCAGAGCTGGAGAAGCGACCCAAACCCTTTGGAGGAGTCTAAAAGACCATAAATGAATGTGAGATATTTGGACATTGAGTTATTATACTGTTGGAGTTTGGTTTTGCTTGGTTCAGATTGTGATGGTGCCCTGGTTCTTACCTTTTGAGGAAGATATTTAATTTAATTTTGATTTTTAAGGGATCCTACAGACTAACAACTAGAACTTTTAAAAGAGACTAGATATTTTAAAGAGACTGAACTTTTAATGTGTTTGAATTTGTAAAGACTGTGGGACTTTTAAAATTAAAGTGAGTTCTTGGGGATGAATAAGAAAGGAAGCCTTGGGGCTTAGTAGTGCTGTTTTTGCGTGTCACGTTGACAAGGGGTCACTTGTACTGGCTGGTTTTGTGTGTCAACTTGACACAAGCTGGAGTCATCAGAGAAGAAGGAGTCTCAGCTGAGGAAATGTCTCCATGAGATCCAGCTGTAAGGCATTTTCTCAATTAGTGATCAATGCGGGAGGGCCCAGCCCACGGTGGGTGGTGCCATCGCTGGACTGGTGGTGCTGGGTTCTATAAGAAAGCAAGTAAGTTTGAGTAAGTCAGAGGAAGAAAGCCAGCAAGCAGGTCCCCTCCATGGCCTCTGCATCAGCTGCTGCCTCCAAATTCCAGCCCTGTTTGAGTTACTGTTTGACTTTCTTCAATGATGGACTATGATCTGGAAGTGTGAGCCAAAGAAACCCTCTCCTCCCAATTTGTTTTTGGTCATGTTATCCCATGGCAGCAATAGAAACCCTAAGACACTCCCAGTTTGCAGATGAGGGAAACAGCCCCTGAGAAGTGACCACCTTAACTTGCAGAACTTGGCATCCTGGGTGTGACTGTCCTGTTATTTGAGGACCTATGAAGGAAGTCCACAGAATCTCTCATAGGCAGGGATGACAGTTGGTCAATGACCGGAATTTAATAGTGTTTCTATTTTTACTATTTTGTTCTTAGGCTTCCATTCCTGGGAGACTTTCACCTTACACCATCGATTCAAAGTTTCCTCCTTAAATACATCTATGTTTATTTCTAAAATGTAGATCTGAGCTGTTAAGAAAACAATAGTACAAATGATTCATAAAAGTGGCAAAATCTTGATTGTGGTCAACAAATAGCTAAAAACAGGAGACATGGCTCTCAATCATTTGCATGCCAAAGTGGGCACACCTCAAATCATACTGCCACACCCCTTCTCTACTTAAGAAGGGTCACCTTGGGGTAAGCATCTTCTTATTCCCCCTAGTCCCTACACTTGCTCTGTTTTCTTCGGGGCATGCCCTTTTCTGTCCCTGTCACTCCCATAGTGACCTCTGAGTTTTCCTTTTTTGCCCCATGGATTCTGACACTAAAGGAAGGTTCCAGATAACTCTTGGGGAATTTCTTCATACCAAAGGATGATGACTCATTCTGACCTCAGTTACCAGACGTGGGTGAGTGAAAACCGCTCCATGGTTCAGTGGTGAGACTAACATGGAGGCTCCTGGCTTTGCTTCTTGGGAGCCTACCAGGGTCTGTGCCTGCAACAAATTCAACATTTCCCTTACCCCCGTGTCCCTGTTGTTACAGTCATTGTCCCACCAACTCCCAAACCTATTTCAACTTGTCTGTTTTCTAGAGATCTCTGCTTGTCATCTCTCTGCTCTCAGGGAAGATGGACTGAAAAAAGCAAGCAGAAGGGGAACGGAAACTGCCCAGGAAGTGGGAGTTTCCTGGTTTGAGAAAAGAAAGAGATGTGTGCAGACAATGGATCCCCACCTCACAGGACTGCTGTGTGGTTGAATTAAGATAAATATGCACACATAGCTGATCATAATACTCAGCGTGCCATGTGTGCCTGATCAGGCAGCTCTTCTTATCATCTGCAGAAGAGACACTAGCTTCTGCCGACAGGAGACCCTGTGGGAGGTTCTGGCTTCATCTGAGTCGGGGGCTGCTGAGTCGTTCCTCAGCTCAGACTGGCCTTCCTCTGGGTCAGACTGGTCAGCAGTCCCTTCCCTTCCTCTGGGACTGATCGGGGATAGAGAGAGCAGTCAGAAAACTAACACCAAGAAGAGAGTGATGGGGTTGGGGGCCCTTGGGTGGAGGGGAAAAATGATGAGGGACCAGTCAAAGGTCAGGAAATCAATTTCTTTCTCCTTACAGATCTATAAGTTTAGAGGCTTGTAAAGGTCACTGTTGTCCTTTTAAAGTACCTCCAGGATTTACATCCTGAATAGCACTCGCTCTCCTCTGTGGTAAACATGAAGATCCAATTAGTTTTCCCTATAATTCAAAGAGATCGGAGCAACAGGGGCCTTTCCGGTTGGGAGTGACTTTGGCTATAAAGTTTCTTGCTCTGCTATCCTGAGGATGAACTTTAATCCGTATCTTATCTCCTGCTTGAAAATGAACATCCCTTCTCTTCTTATCAGAATGGTTCTGCTTTCTTTTTCAACCCCCGCCCCCTTTCCTTTGGAGTCTTGGCCATCGTCCTTTTGGCAATTACGATGAATTCCTTCTACTCACTTATTTACTGCGCTCAGTTACCTTAAGAATTTTCTCTCTGACTTGCCTCCAGGAGGCATTTTAAGGTCCTATCATCTCAGAACGTTGCTGGAACAGCTTTCTGGGCCTTGCCCCTAAGTCTTCTACAGCGGTGGGAAATGGTAATCACTAAATACTTCTTCTTTTTTAAATGGCATCCTTGACCAGAGATGAAGTAACCTACTCAGCCCCGTCGTGAATCCTGTTTCTAGGGGCGGCTCCTCTGTCTCATGCTTTCTCCTCCCTCCAGGTTTCCTAGTCTAACCTGGCCTTTCCAGGGAAATGGAGGATGGAGGTTAGCCTTCTCCCTCTGGTAGCGTTGGAGCTGAAGTGCTGCCACAAACAGCGTTGGTTCTAGCTTCCTGGGAGTGGACATCCTTCACCTCCTTCCCAGAGCCTGAGAACCTGTTGTGTCTTAAGTACCCGGGACATTTCTGAAAGGCATGTAGCAGGCCATCTCTATGTGGATGAAGGTGCTCTGGAGCTCCATTGGAAATCTGGAGAGACCTTTTTTAAACTCTCTCTTTACTGAAAGAAGAGGAATGACAAGAAGGAACTTCAGCCATCATTTGGAAGATTTAGCAGGGTGAGCGGGCAGTTGAGTATTGGGGCGGTCTTAGAAATAGTAACCAGCATTTACTAAATGTTGCCCATCAACAAGTAAAGTTAGATATCTAGACATCTCATTTGATTTCAGAGCCTCCTTACGAGATAGACACTTTTGTCACCTCCATTTTGTGTATACACATGGGTCATCTTGTTTAAAGTCCAAGCAAGTAGTGGTGGGGCATGTTACATATGACGGCTTTGCACATACTTGCTGTGCCCAGCTTAAGTGATGAGAGGAGAGGATGCATACACAATTGCACATCTCCAGCATGGTTGAGACCGCGAGAGAAGAGTGCTTATATTCCTGCCTCTGAAATAACTCCATTAGGTTTTCCTCTTTGCCTGTTGCCTACCAGTCCAGATAGACAGTATATTATAAAGTCAGAAGGACTTATGAAGTTACAAATAACAGAAAATCTAAATCAAACTGACTTTAATTAAAGAAATTTATGGGCTGGGAAGAGGGCTCAATGGAGAAGGTGCTTAACTGTACAAGAATGTTTGTACAGTTAAGAATGACCCATGTTTACATCCCTAGAACTCAATAAAAAGTTGGATGTAGTGGCTCATGTCTGTACATGTATGTGTGTGAGGGGAGTGTGGAGATAAGTGGATTCCTGCAGCTTCCTGACCAGCCAGTCTAGCTAAACTGCGGGCTCCAGGTGTAGTGAAGAGATTCTGCCTTAAAAAATAAAGTTGGAATAAAAAGGTGAAGAGCTATCGAGGAAGACACCTAACTTCATCCTCTGGTCACCACATGTGCTTGTGAACCCTTGCATACATGTACACTACACACCAAAAGAGAAAAAGATAAAAATAAAAGGGTTTTATGGGTTTGGTCAATTGCAAGAACAAAGCTAGGCTGATCCAGCACCTCAGCGATGTTATCACAGACTTCACCTTTCTTGTAGACTTCATGGTGTCTACTTGGTCTAAAGGCTGCCTTGCCTGATGGTGGAAAGATGACTACCATTGTTCTAAGTTCCATATTTGCATCATCAAAAACAGGTGAGAAAAGAACTAAAGGATTCCACAGTGATTAAGAGTGCTTCTTGCCTTCCCAGAGGACCCGAGTTTTGCTCCCAAATCCAGGTGATTCATAACTACTTGTAACTCAAGTTGCCTGGAATCCAATGCCTTCTTCTGGCCTCCACAGTCATTGTATGCATGTGCACATGTACATTCATGTGCAAGTGTGGGCACACACACACGTGTGTGCATGTAATAAAATTTTAAAAAACCTTTAAAAAAGGTGAGAGAACATTTTTTCCCCAGAATTCATAAAAGAACCCAAAGATTTGCTCTTGCTGGGCAACTTAAGTTGGAGACAACCCAATCCACATTCAAGGTAAGGGAAATAGAATTTATTGACTGTCTTCTTAAACCAACCAGTGATTGTCTCTGAAAATATGGGCAGGATATATTTCCGTTGGCTGCCCTGGATGCTTCAGGATACCCACATCAAAATCTGAGTGGTCAGGAAGGAGAGAGTATGGCATGCTTCCTGGGTACATGATTCATGTCTTTGAATTATTTACACATAAAACATGTGTTTGGCTAAAAGTGAGAGAATGCCCAGAGGCTGTAATGCAAGGGTTTATTAATCTACCAACAGGAAATGTGAAAGCAGACCATTCCAGTTAATTCAGTAGTTTCTTGATGCCTGATTTCCTACACTCAGAACCTCAGAAATAGTCACAAATGGCGACAGGAGATCCAGACACAATCTGTTCAAATGAGGTCCAAATAGAAAGGAGGCAGGGAGGCTAGAAACAAAATAATTCTCTTCCTGTACATCCTCCAGCTCATGAGGGTTGAATAAATCTTCCCCCCCCCCCANCCAGAGTCTTAGACATCAATCTCTTCTAGCTAATAGTGTGGATCATATGGCAATTGCTGACTGCAGAGGATACTGGGAAAATGAATACCTGGAGTATTTTGGCATACTAGGAAGCTGGCAGGGAAACAGTGGGTGGAGAATGGCTTTGTGTAGTCATCAATGAGGCCGTGCTTTGATAATTTTGTGCTAAAGATTTTGAAACCAATGTGTTAAGATCTTGATAATGTCTATTGAAGACAATGTACAGGGTGTGGCTTAAAGTCTTGTTAGCAAACATAAGACTCATGAGTAGCCTTCATTCATGTATTACCAACATTTCTATTGTTGTGATAAAATGCCACAGCCAGACGAGAGTTATGGAAGAAACTTATTTTAGCTTATGGTTCTAGAGGGATAAAGAGTCCATCATGGTGGGGAAACATGGTAACAAGTGACAGACAGGGTGGCAGGAATGGGAAGCTGAGAGCTTATATCTTCAAATGCAAATAGGAAAGGGAGGGGGAGGGATGGATGGAGACAGACAGACAGACAGACAGGTAGGTAGGTAGATTGATGGATGGATGGATAGATGGATAGAATTGGAAGTGGGGTGATGCTCTAAAATCTCATAATTTTATAGAGACGTAATTCTTTCAGCAAGCTCACATATCCTAGATCTCACCAGCGCCACCAATGGGGAACCAAGTGTTCAAATACCAAAGCCCATGGGAGACATTCAGACTATCACAATCCATGTTATCTTTTGTGTGTGTAACATACGTGTGTTTGTGTTTGTGCAGGTGCATGAGGAGGCCCGGGAAGCCAGGTGTTTTCCTCTATCCCTCTCCGTCTTTTACTGAACCCAGAGCTTATTGATTTGGCACGATTAGCTGGCCAATGAGCTTCAGTCAGGAATTCCCCTGTCTCCATATCCCCAGAGCTACCAATCTAGTTTTTGACGTGTGTCCAGGAATTTGAACTCAGGCCCTCATGCTTGAGCAGCGAGCACTTTGCTGATGGATCCATTTCCCCATCCCCGTGCTATCGTTAAATACATGCCCTTTGCAGGATTGTATAAGTGTTGACACCAATGAGAGGCTTATTAAAAGCAACCTCAGGAATCAGCCTGCTTCCCATTTTCAGCACTAGGCGAACACCTCCCACTTAATTAAAATTCAGATGTCTGAAAGAGGCCTTAGAAAAAACTGGAAATTCCAATATGGACTATCATTTAATCAGATCTTTTTTTTCTAGATGCAAAAAATATTTCCCTACCGATTAATTGCCTAATCCTCAGGGCTCTAAACTCAGTCTCAAAGTACATTACAAATGCACCATCACTCAATAAATTGCAGCGAATATCAGCAAAATATCTCTGGCTTATTTGAAGACTGGGGCAATGAGGCCAAGAAAGTGACTCAGTAGATTAAGGAGATCTTAGAGTGAAGGGTGCTGAGAACAATCTGCGCGCACGCACGCGCGCACACACACACACACACACACACGTTTAATTTTGAGCTATTGCAACTTTGAGAGATTTTTTCCCCTCCCGTCTGACTTCCTTTGAAAACTTTGAAAACTCACATAAGCCAAGTTTTCACTGCAGTTGGAAGCAGACTCTGTTAGAAGAAAGAGGCCAAAAAAAAAGAAAAGAAAAGAAAGAAAGAAAGAAAGAGGCCAAAAGCTGGGGGAAGCTATGACAAATGAAGCTGCTGGTAGAAAAAGAAAATTTTAGCCACTTGGAGAGTAGAGATACAGGAGACTTGTGCAGCTTGGCCAGGCTGGGCCGGCACAGACTTGCATTTTGGTACTGACTCACAACCAACATTTCATGGTGTGTTAGCATTTATGAGGCATTTTTGCTCACATTGCCAACTGGCCTGGGTTCTCATAAATCTCCACTAGAGTGTGTTTGGTACGGACAATTGTAGTGGGATGTAATGTGTATTATTTTTGGCAGTCCAGCAGTTTCTCCCCCATCTTCCCTTTTCTGGAAGGTGACTCAGGCCTGACCAATAATAGTACCCATACACCTGAACCCACAAGGACCTGTCAACATGTCTCCCCAGAATTGTGATATATAGTTGTGTAGTTAGGCACCCACCTCATTGCCACTCTAGGGCACAAAACTAACAAAAGAGCAGAGCCGTAGAGCATCATAGATTAAGAGAACTCGGTGACTCTTTTAGGTCCAGGATCAATCTTTGCCTAAGACCAGATTAATTTAGGGTGGCTGAGATAGCTGAGCCTGTAAATTATGCCACTGCCTCAGGTTGCTTGAGTAGAGCATCTGTCATTTGTTTGGAAGAGCCACGACTGATACCTTTTATACAAGATAGGATTCATCTTCTCAGCTTCTACTTGGATTGCCGCTTGCTGGAGGTTCCCTGAAGACCCTTCTGACAGCTGAACCACTCATTGACATAGCGGTGAAGGCAGATCCAAGCTTGCCTCACGTCCTTTCGGCTGTAATCCTGTGGGGATGTCTAGTGGAGTCCCCAGTTAATTAGCGGGCAGAGTTCTGTGTTCCTTTTACAGTTTGAAAGATGTTCCTGTAGACTAGTAATGTAAGCAGTGGCCCAGGAGGCTACCTTCCAGATGTGAGCGCTATGGTGAGAATAGCACTGGTGGCATCCCGAAAACTATTTCAAGAGATAAGAACCACATTTGACTGAGGAAGCAGACTGGAGTAGATTGTTTTGGGGGCTATTTGAAAGAGGAGTATGTTTTTAAAAATGAAATACCAAATGTATACCTCCACACAGTAATACAAAATATGTGTATTCACATGGTAGAAGTCAAACTATTTTGGAAGATTTATCAAAAAAAAGAAAGAAAGAAAGAAAAAGAAAGAAAGAAAAAAGCAAGTTCAGAACTACCCACTTGACTTCCTGTTTCAGGGAGACAATGACTTTTTAAAGTTTTTCATTATTTTTGTTTTTTTAATACATCTGTCTAACCCACATATTGATTTCCCCCCTTGGGTTTTGTCTTAAGAATTTCCATTAAATGACACAGAAGTCAACCATTGGTCTTACCTGCTCACCTGGGCACTCAGTGCCAACCATTGGTCTTACCTGCTCACCTGGGCACTCAGTGCCAACCATTGGTCTTACCTGCTCACCTGGGCACTCAGTGCCAACCATTAGTCTTACCTGCTAACCTGGGCACTCAGTGTTTACACCATCTTCTTTTTTACTTTTAGTTGCATTTATTTATTTTGTGTGTGTGTATGAACATACACACACATGTGTGAACATACACACACATGTGCACCTGGTGTACATGTGGAGGGCAGAAGGCAATTTGCAGGAGCTGGTGTTCTTTCACTTGTGGGTTCCAGGGTTTGCACAAACACCTTCCTTTGCCTACTGGGATCTTTCCAGCTCTCACCTCTTTAAAAAAAATTCACTGGTATATATGAATCATAACTTTTATCTCCTTAGAACATTTCCATACATGTACACAGGGTATTTTGAACATATCATTCCCATTCCCCTTTCTGTGGCCTGTGTCCCTTCTTCTTGATGTAATTTTGTTATAAATTTGGTTGGATCACTACTCTTCTCACTATCACGACTGGATATAGTCATTAAGATGGCCAAGATGGTTCTTCCTGTCCTAACTCTAGGACTGCCTAGGAATATCACACTTAGGTTCTCTTTACCTGCTTAGGCTTTTATGCAACTGTTCATTTAGCCCTGCACTCACCCTCAGTTGGCTACAGGGGCTTCTCAATAAGGCCAAAACATTGTGTTTTCATTGGGTTAGAGACGGGTTTCCCCAAACCCTCATCATGCTAGTCTGGGAGGGCTGCTCTCCTGTCTCACTGCACAGCTGCCCCTGGTATCCTGTTTCACCACTGTCCTACGGATTCCTTCTGCCTTGTAGTTGAGCTGGGCTCCATGCTTCCCAAGCCCCAAGTTCCCTCTTTCTTGGCTCACTCTCACAGGTAGTGAAATTTCTTCCACTCCAGTAGTTTTCTTTGTTTTGATGAAATACTCATGGTAAAACCTTTTAACCATTCTTAAGGCACTCATTAATTCTGAGAAGCCCCATGAACCAAACACCCTGTAAAGATGTCCTGGGGATGCCGGGATTCTTTGTGGATTTGGATGTCAGTTTAAAAACCCACCAGATTTTTCTGTGTAGTTTGTAAGTCACCATATTCCTAGAATAAAATGCATTATACTTACAAAAGCCGTGTTGACTGAGGAAGGAGGAAAGGGGAAGGAAAATACACTGGGCAGGGGATGCCTGACTTAGAATGACAGACAGCCCGAGATTAGTGGAGAACTCACTGCATAATCCACCTACTTAACCATGAAGATGTGCTTAGAATATTATATGGTGGGAGATAATGCATTGGAGTGGATTTGTATGAAAGAATTCATGACTCTGAAATGAGACTCATTCATTCGGGAACCAAACTTAATAGTGTGCTTCCCTCCATGCCTCTTATTTTAAAGACATCGCTGCATTGCTGTGAGATTTCTTGGAGGATGCCACAAAGAAAAAAGGCACCGTTTCAGCTGAGTCAGATACTGTGCCAAGTCTACCTATTTCCAAAGCACAGTGAAATTTCGCAAAGCAAGTGTGATAAAATGTGGATTTCTGTGCCTCATTCCTCTTAATCCAGTGGATCAGCTTCAGTATAGGCTTTAAATCCTGACCCCGATTTCAAAGACTCTAGGAAACCCGATGCCATTGGGTTTACATAGACCAATTAGAGAATCTGGTGTGGACAGAGTTTTATCCCAGATCTCTGGGGCTCTGTGAATCTGAAATTTTCTCTGGTTACAGTTCACTAGATAGAGGCAGAAAGGCTGAGAACAGCTTTTATTCAGCGGTCAGAGCTTTAAGTCCTGAAGGTGTTTGGTGACTCTCCTTGTGGTGGTTTCTATGGCCAGACATTCAGGATGATGGAGTTTTCTGACCTTGACTGGCCTGCTCTCTTTTTCTTGAGGACATTGGAAATTTGTGTGCCTCTTCAGAAAGCAAATGCTATCAGGGTAGAATGTTACTTAGAGCCTGGGAATTCAAACCTGAAAGTTAGGCAAAATGAAAAAAAAACCAAACACAGGCCGACCTTGCTCTTTGACCCAAGCAGTAGAAACTGGTTCTTTCAGAGTCCCTGGTGGCAGTGGGGAGAAGGCAGGGCCAGGTCGCCCAGGCTGTGTCGCGAGTCACCTGCAGCCTGACCCCATAGAGGCCCACCCCTGTCCACAGAGGCGCAAGCAACGCGGGCTTCTGAAGGTAAGCGTTGCAGACCCAGGTTGTTTAGACCCGGGTGTTGATGTCCCGGGCGGTGTAGACCTGGGTGTTGATGTCCCGGTGATGTAGATCCGAGCACTGCAGAGCCATTGTGCTTCTGCTGACCAGCTGGAGAGTCCCGCTCCTTTCGTGTCCTCCCATTGCTCAGGGCGCATGGGGCAGGGATAGAGGTTCAGGTTCGGTTTTGCGCCTTCCCTTCTGCACTTTTTCTTCCGCGTTGGCAAAGCGCTGAGACTGGGACCTTGCTCTGTGCATGGACACCACCGGCCGGTGGGTGGATAGCGACACTGCTCCTCGTCTCCAGAAGATCATTCCCCAGCCGCAGTGGTCGTCTTCGTCCCGCCTGCTCGCGCATAGCCAGGCCAGGGTAGCTGTTTGCTTCTCCCAGACCCGGCTTAGGGATCCCCTCTAGAAAACACACCGGAAGGGGGAGCTTTGGGTCACAAGAAGGCTTTTGTGTCCCCAAAGGCTCACCTTCCCCGCACCTGGTTTTAATAAGTGCCTAGGGAGAAATATAGCCAGGACCCTGATACAGCTGCTCCAAGAAATTCTGTACACAGAAAGAAAGAGACTTGCCGGACTGAACACATGTAGACTCACTCACTGAGCTGGTGTGCTTTTCCACTTTAATTGTTGCCTAGAATGAGTGTAGATTTCTAGCTATGTTAGAAATGGGATCTAAGCAGCAAGTAAACACGGACGAGGAGACTGCTTAGTTGTGCACTATGTGTCCTCCCCTCCTCCAGTTCTAATAATACAAAAATGCACGTTGAAAACCAGCCAACCAACCGAACAAGCCCGACTAGCTGCCCCTTCCTGTACTCCCCCTTCTTAAGCACGGGCACTTTTACATAGTTGCAATTAGAAGTACTCTGCATTTCCGTTCCAAATTCTGGAACTAGAGGCCTAAATTACAGCCTCATAGAAGAGAAGTCTTCTTAGAAGTTCTGAGGAGAAGATCTCTCCATGCGGAGCTGACTGGAAACAGAGGGTTTATATGGCTTTTAGCCTATATCATAAAAAGTGTAAAGGAGACCGGACGGGAAAGGCTTTCAGAACGAGCCTTATGAGATGTGTCCATATCAGTTCTGTATATAGCCACACGCATGCCTGTTGCACCCGTGCAGAAGGCCAAGGGGAAATATTCCTATTTAGCACTCTGACCTTTGCAAGCTTAAGGACATAACTCCCACCCTACTATGTGCTAGAATTTTGAGACCTTTAAATGTTCATACACGTCAGCATTTAATGCAGAGGCCTCTCGGTCTTATACTTCTGTTCCTGCTGTCTGGGATGCTTTTCCCTTGCTTTTGTACCCTTAGCAGCTTATTCAGATCTCAGCTCGCACACCCATTTCCCTGGCCTCATGAAACAACATTTGAAGCTCTGTCCACCGTTTGGAATGAATCAAATGGATTCATTTGATTATTGCCTTTCTCCTCAAAAATTATAAATATGTGAATAAATGAAAATGGAGGTTTCTGGAGAGGAGGGGCCAGTTTTTAGTTTGCTCTATTTACTTGTTCTGTTGGAGAATATCTCCACTCCCACTGTCTAACTGAAGGCTTTGTTGAGCATAACCTGGAGAAAACACTTCCGTTCTCTGTCCTCTGTCTTGCCGTCTTCCCCGGGGTAGCTCAGGCGTGATTGCCCTTTCATCTGCTGGCCTTTCTTCGCGTGCCATCTACAACCTTCTGTTCTCACCCCAGGAACTGGAACCTGGCACGATTTCTGCTGGTTCTCGACTTTGGACTAGAGAGTAACTGGTGCTCTCCCCCACAGTCTTGAGGACAGCCAGGCACACCGGTCCCATGACCCTTTAGCACCTCCTGCTCTGGCTGTTCATGGGAGGCTCTGAGGTTGGTGCATGGTGGGAGCTGCTTGTCCTGTTGGTGTTGGACTCCAGGCGCAGGGAATAATTAACAGAGTCATGTGCTGTTGAAGTGGAGGCTTTCCTTGTGGGCTGGGCTATAAGGCAGTCTGGCCTGCTTGCTGGCAGAGACCCTGATTTCTGTGAGGCTCCGAGGAACCAAATACTGAAGGTAGGGAAAGAAAGCTCAGAATTTCCCATGGTTCTTCTTGGACTGATGGTTGTTGAGAGCCCCTGGAAGGTACTGAGGTGAAGTGTCTGATCCCCGAAGCAGCTCAGGGCTTCTAGGGTCTTCCAGGGCTCCTAGCCAAAGTCTTCTGTCAAGTCAGTGTTTGGAGATAACAGCGCTGAAGGAACCAGATGTTCTGGGAAATGCCAGTAGCCGGCTAGGGAAAAGCTGTTTCCAGTCTGTCCTGCCCAGCGCCCAGCATATGGTAGCTGTTTAATAAATGCTCCTTGAAGCAGGAGACATGTTTCCAGCCTGGCTGTGTCAGTGTTCTGTTAACATCAGATTTCATAATACAGACCCTGGAGGCTAATGGCCTGGTTCACAGCCTGATCACGTCACTTCCAAGCTGTGTCTGTGGGCGGGTGTCCATAGTGGTGCTGGTGTCCCCAGGGTGCACCATGAGTAGCAGAAGGTGTATCTTATATGAAGCACTCAGAAGAGCCCAAGGCTCATGGGAATAGAGTCAGTCACCAAAAATAAGCACAGAGTATAGAGAAGGTGAGGGTTACCTCATGAGAGAGGGGAGTGGGATCAGGAAGATCTCATTAGATATTGAAAAGACAAATGTTTTCATAAACGAGTATGAGCCTTCATTGTGTTGGGGCCTCTTAAATGTTATAGATGTTTGTAAATGTTTTAGCATTTTCTCAATGTGTAGTAAAAACGCAAATAACCTGGCCCTCTCCCGTGTCATATGCTGCCTTTCAGAACTCCTAAGACCACAGAGGCATTAACTGTGCAACCTGTCTTATCCTTGCACGACCCTATAAGTACGTGCTATCTTACTTCCCGTTAAAGGGTGAGAAACCAGGCTTCGTAGCTTGTTCGACCATAGGATTTCCCTGACCTTTTCAAGAGAATGTATCCTCTGGCGTTCCCCAGGGCGACCGTGGAAACCCATCTCTCTCTTTCTGATACAGTGTCGCAGATGAGGCCTCCTGGTAAGGAGTCAGCCTATTGCTCTGCTCTTGTAGGCTGTTCTCTTCGCAGCTGGAGCCAGGATGCCTCCCACCGGAAAGACCAAGACCAGGATGCTGGCGCTGGGTGTCAAGGCTGCAATCTGCCTTTTCTTCCTGTTGTTGTTCTAGCCCCCAGGTCCTCATGGGTTTCTAGCCTATGGAGAGTACTGTGTCCGCTTTGGAAGTCAGGCGAGTGAGGATTTCATGTGTGTATGTGAAGGGTTGGACATTCCTGGTGCTTCTTCCTTCTAAAGGAATCAAGGCCTGGAGAAGGTGGATGCCCTCTTTCTATTTATTATTGGTGCTCGGCTGCTATTCCTGTTTGGACACTGGTTCTTTAAAGCAGGCTTTCTGTGTGATATCGAACACTAGATCATCCAAACGAACTCATCTTCAGGGCTGGGCAAGCACTCTAGGGGACTTTCAAGGTCACAATTTTAGTAAAATCAAAGACTCCCTGTATCCCAAAGACATCCTTGGGATTGTAAAAACACTAACAAAATAAACTGGCTATAAAATCTACCCTTTAAACAGACCTTAGGTGCTCAGTGGGAATAAGGAAACCAACATTGGTACCACAATCACCACCAGGGCTGTCCGTCTCAGTGGGAAACACCCTCCATCTTCCACAGCTGAAACTCTGAACTCATTAAACAGTAACTTCCCATTACTGCCTTCCTCCAGTCATGGCCATTCCATTTCTACGCATAATTTGACTAATCTGTGTATCTTATATGAACCTTACAAACACATATGCTTTTGTACCTGGCTGATTTCATTTAGCATATTGTTTCATGGTTCAGCTGTGTTATATACCAGATCCTCGTTTTTAAGACCGGGCCCGGCTCCACGCTGTAGATACACCATTCATTATTCATTCACCTACTATAGACACTTGGCCTTTGCCTTCCCTGTGTTCTTAAGCTCTTCTGCTCCTGCCTGGACCAGCCTTCCACACATGATGGAGCTTCTTCATGGATCTGGGTTAATTAGGTTGATAGAAAAATGTCAAACTCTCTCCCTAAACCAAGACGTCAAATTGAGTCTGTAAGTTTTTAATTCCATCTTGAAGTGGCCAGGGGTGGCTGCAGTGGTGTACTTGATTGAGACATTGTGGGAGGAGCTAGGCAGTGATATCTGGCAGAACGCCCACTTCATTCTGGAGGGAAAAGGGCTATCTTAGGGGGCAGCAGTTCCATGCTGGGGCCCTGTGCAGTCCAGGTCTTGGCAAGGCCTCAGGTATGTGGGTCCAGAGGTTGAAGACTCAGTTAGACTGGTTGGAAATCCAGGCCTGGACTCCACAGAGGAGGATTTTATTTGCTTTCCAGAAACATCCTGATTGGGGGCTGCTGTTGGGTCATAACTGAATGGAGCATAGATTGGGAAAAGGCTTTGGCAGAACAGGGTGGTGAAGTGGGGGAGTCGTGTAATAACCCTCAAATACCACTTCTCTCAATGTGCCTTCCCACCAGCTGCTTTTGAAGCTCATAGATATTTGATGCCTTCGAGGCTGTTTTAGAAGTAGGCACCTGCTCCTTTTTATTAGGGGAGACTAGCCTTGTCTTCTGTACCCATGGGTTCCCACACTGTACTGAGGTACTGCAGGCATGGTAGTAAACATGCAGAGGTGCCGACAGGTCTTTACAATGTTGGAGGGAAACAGCTGCACTCGGCATCTCCATGTGGGATGCCCATGAACTATTGGCCTGAGTAGTTCATAGTTTCAAAGTGAGGTTGTGCTGCATGCCTGTCTATGACGTCATATCTTTGGGATGTGGGTTTTCAGTTTTCAGTGGTTGCCTGATAAGCATCGAGTTTCTTGTAAAAATCAGTGGAATAAGAAACAGAGCAATGGAGGGGACATGGGGGAGTTTCCTGTATTTTTGATAGGCATAGTGGTTACATGGATATGTGCAAGTATATTAAAGTTCCTCGGGCTATAAAAAAGGGAAGAAAAAAAGAAAGAAAAACCAGAGTAGTAGTATTGTGGATTTTTCAGTGCCTAGTAAGTAATTGTCATCAGTAAAGACTGGAATAAGAATACTACTTTGAAACTTTTATATGTACTAATTTTTCAAACGGCTCCTAAATTGTTAGGGCATTGATACTTAATTCATCAACAGTTAGAACCATTCTTTCACCCTAGGGCTTTCATAAAAATTATTGACATAGTAAAGATATTATGTACCAAGAAAGTTTGGGAATCTCTGCTTTATTCTATCAGAAAATACTCCAAATATTGTATTTACATTTAAGTGTAGCTGTCATGGGATTGGAGATAAGATGGCAAGAGAAATCAAACACTCCGCTTAGAGACTTCCTAAAGTAAATAGCTGTGGTGGTTGTGTTAATCGTAAGTTTGGCACATGTTTGAATTGCTAGGGAAGGGAGTCTCAGTGAGGGATTGTCAGGTCATGCCTGTGAGCATGTCAGTTGCACCTGTGAGCATGTCGCTTACACCTGTGAGCATGTCGCTTACACCTGTGAGCATGGCGATCAGCCTGTCAGCATGTCGGTTATGCCTGTGAGCACTGTAGGTCACGACTGTGAACATGTAGGTCACGCCTATGACCATGTTGGTGAGCATGTCAGTTGCACCTGTGAGCATGTCGCTTACACCTGTGAGCATGTCAGTTGCACCTGTGAGCATGTCGCTTACACCTGTGAGCATGNGTCACGCCTATGACCATGTTGGTGAGCATGTCAGTTGCACCTGTGAGCATGTCGCTTACACCTGTGAGCATGTCAGTTGCACCTGTGAGCATGTCGCTTACACCTGTGAGCATGTCGCTTACACCTGTGAGCATGGCGATCAGCCTGTCAGCATGTCGGTTATGCCTGTGAGCACTGTAGGTCACGACTGTGAACATGTAGGTCACGCCTATGACCATGTTGGTGAGCATGTCAGTTGCACCTGTGAGCATGTCGGTTACACCTGTGAGCATGTTGGTTACACCTGTGAGCATGTCAGTTACATCTGTGAACATGTCAGTGGAACCTTGGCTCTGTTACACCTGGACATCTCTGAAACGATGTGCTGATCTGAGCACGAGACAAATCAAACTTCCTCTACCCAGGTGCTTTGTCAGGGTATTTCATCCCAACAGCAGGACAGGAAGCTGAGCCCTGTATCCACTCTTTGACTTTCTCTGGTCACAGAAGGAGTACAGATTGGCTGTATAAAAGCCAAAAGAGGCAAAATGGACAAAAAATGTCTCTGTGGTCTGCTCCATCTACCAACGAGATAACTGCTACTCCTTGGATATTTTTCAGATTTTTTTCTGTGAAAAAATTAATAAAACTTTATCAAACTTGGTTGTTAATTTTAAAATTTTTATGTCTTAGAGTCATCTTCCCTGTCAAAGTGTGTACAGTCATAATCATATGTAACAAATATACATACTTGAGGTAAATAACTTTTGGGAAGAAAAGACTCAATTCTTAAATCTTTGTTACTGATTGGAGGGTGATTTCACCAACAGTGGCCCAACTCTGCCCTCTTGTGACTAGATGCAATAGTCAACCTTTTTTCTGTGACTTGTGTGAGGTAGAACTTGTGTTCTGACTTGGAGAATATTGAATGGAACCTTTTTAGGAGTTTGTAGTTGATAAGGAGATGTAAGGCATCTATAAATATGTTAATAACTAAAATAAAATGAAAGCGATCAGTGTCACGAGAGCCATAGTTATAATTCCATATTGTCCTGACAAGCTAAAGGCAGGTCACAGCGGCAGCAGTAACAGCAGTAGCAGACATTATTGATGGCTGAAGACCCAGGCAGTGCTCTTTGCATTTTTCATTGAAAGAATTTATCTCTTCTAGGTCTTTAAATACTGGTAGGATTTGGGGCCAGAGGGCTGAGGGGATGCTGGAATGGAGGGAAGGACAGAGCTCCATGGAGAGACCCGCTTGCGAGAGCAAGGCCATCAGTATCTGCGCGGAAAGGAGCAGGCCTTCTAGATTGCTAGAGGGTGGAGTGAGCAATGGCGTCAAAAGAACTTAAATCCCCTGCTAAAATCATGACCTTAATTCTCTTGACAGGCAGCGAGAATCAGAGATCCAAGCTTTTTGGCGATCAGTTATGGGATCAGAACTGGGCTTTAGAAGAGCACACTTAAGCAGTGTAAAAGATGGAAGCGTCAAACAGAGGACCGAGTTAGTAGTGTACAGCCATAGGCCAGCTGGGCTATCACACAGCTTTGAAGAGGGAAGGGGGGTGAATCTGAAGGTGGTCAGGATGTCAGTGATGACAGTTTGATTGTTCCAGGAAAGCCACAGTAGCGTTGAGTGAGCTTGAGCGGAGATCTGATAGCCCAGTGGGCTTGCTTTACCTCAGCTATACAGAACCTACACCTACGGTCACGTGCCGCCTTTTCTCTCTCCTCTAAGAAAATCGCTGTTTCAAGGGCACCACGTAGAACACATTGTTTAGCCTCCTGTGTGGGATTTCCCTCCAGAGATCTGGACCCATGGCAGCTACTCTAGTCTGTAAGAACAGGCATGACTTTCGATCCCTGCAAAGAGGTGTGGCTGAGAGCCACAGTGACTGAACACTCCATAGAATAAAGCGAGTTTTGAGGTTGTGGATCACTAATTACCATGCTTGAGTTATCTCCAACTTTGCTGGAATCATAATTCAAAGCTGATTTGGCATTAGCATACAGCAGTATCATATTTCAGGCCCTATCAGATCTGAGTTGGGTACTTTATCACTTTATCACTGTTTAGATGACGCTCCTGTTAACTAGGCTCTACACTTTAACATCAACAGGCAGATGCTTAGGATGGTTCATGTCTAGTTGAGTTTTCATGGCTAATTGGGCACACATGTACTAAATTTGCCCCTCTACTTGGAAGTGAAGGATTTTTACTAAATATGAGCATTTTTTTGCAATACCAGGCAGCCCATTTTCATTTGCTTAAGCAGTCTTAAAGACGTGAACCGTTTTTCAGCATTATATCTTAATGTGTTAACTGTTCTGCTTTTAAAGAGCAGATTTCTTTCAGTGGCTTAAATGAGAATTCACAGAAATCATAGCCTTTTAATTAAAAGCAATCCATTTTCATGCCAGATACTCTGGATAATTCCCAGGGACCCACAGAGGGACACATTTTTGGGCTGGAAGTGTGCATGTGGGACCCGACCCTTCAGGAGCCTGGCAGAAAGTCCTGACAGAGGCTTTGAAACAGGAAAAGGATGACTAGAAAGCACGTCAGGGCAGTTTTCAACTTAAACGATGTGGATAGTAAAGTCATTTTCTTCATCACGAGATGGCTTGACGGAAGCGCTGAGGTTGCTACATCTAACGCTAAGGTGTCCATCTGACTTCCACCCATTCAATAAAGACGGCCCTGGAGAGCTGGATAGTTTGAACCTGAAACTAGCACAAGCCATTATGTCTCAAACTACAAGGGGTCTGTCAACTCAAACAAAAGATTCAGATGGTTTTGTTTTAACTGGAAGGATTCTTGAAAATTCCTGATGTCCTGTCATGACAGAGGCAGCTGTTGGGAAATCAAATATTGCCTGGGTGAAACAAGAAGACACAGGACACCAGAAGGTCGATGATGTCTATCTTTAATCCCGGCCTGGCTCTTTACTAGCTAGCCACCAGGCATATCGCTAATCTCTCCCTGTTTCTGTTTCTTCAGTTGTTCTGACAGTGACTATATGGACTTTAACCAACTCACAGAGCTTTCCCGAGGACCCTAAGGAGTGTGTGGGTGGCTCTCTTTTCATTATTTGCATCCCCTTATTTTTCTATTTTTAACAGTTAAAAAATTAAAGCATTACACAAATCGAAGTGTGTGTGTGTGTATTTATGTGTGTACCTGTGCATGGGACTGTGGAGGCCAGAGGTCAACTTGAGGTTTTCTTCTTTAGTTGGCTCTCTCTCTACCACACCTTTGCAAGAAAGAGTCCACCGCTAAATCCACAGCTCACCGATTTGTTTAGACCACCTCGCAGCAGGCTCTGGGAATCTGTCAACTTGGTCCCTTAGTGCTGAGGTCCCTGTGGTGCTGCCACACTCAGCTGAGAGCTGTGGATCCCGACTCAGGTCCTCCTTGGGAAGCAAGCAGTTTGCAAATTGACTTTCTGTGACTTTGAGTAATAACGTGCAGATAAAGACTAAGTTTTATTCCTTATGGCAGTGTCCTCAACCTTCCTAATGCTGCGACCCTTGAATACAGTTCCTCATGAGGGGACCCCAACCGTAACATTATTTTTATTGCTACTGTTATGAATTTTAATGTAAATATCTGTGATTTCCATCCGTCTTAGGTGACCCCATCCCCAGAGAGTCGTGGCCCTGGTTGAGAACCACTGCCCTACAGCCTTGTGTCACTGGTGAGTTAGTACTTACTCTGGGGAAGGAAATACTTCGTGGGTACTGACTGACTTAAATGAAGGCTTCTCTTTGCTCTACTTTTCCTTTCTCCTCCAGACAATTGGGCCAAAAATAAAACTGACCACGTAGCTTGTGATTGTTTGGGATTTTCAACCAGGTGCCGTGTGCTGGGACCCATCCAAGTCTGAGCTGTGTGCATGGACGCAATCTATTCTGATAAGGGTGCGTGCAGAATGTTTGGGGGATTTTTTTTCCTGTGATAATTGGGTTGGCTACTGAAACCCCTCTTGTAAACACATCTCAAAGCCAGAGACACTCCCCTTCCCACTGCCCCAATGTCTCATTCTGCCACCTCGCTGATCTTGAATGCCTGATGAAGGGTAACCCAGGAAGCCAAGAGGGGGAGTCTTCCTGTATAGGGAAGGGGAGAAATTGCCCAATTCTTCCTTTCTTTCAAGAAAGGGTGGTGGAGTTTAGGTTCCTGTCCTCTATGTCTGCGTGGTCAGTGGTCAGTGGATATGAGCCCTGGCTATTAGAGCTTGGATGAGAACTGAGACGACTTCACAGTGCAGCTTGGCCTGTAGGGGAGAGGGGCGGAGACTGACTGAACTAACAAACAATAAATGGTGGTGACCTGGAGGTGGAGTATTGCAGCGGAGGGAGACATTTGACAGCACACAATCAAAAGTAGTGTAGCTGAGTGTGGAACAGGGGAGAGATGCTGCAGTGGGTTTTCTGTCTTCGTTTTCTTTGGCCACAAACAAGTTAAGTTTTACCCATAACGATCAGACTTCAAGGTATGATTACCAGAGACCAAAAGAGGGCTTCCTCCCAGTCCATCCCCCTTGTTCTCTGGGATAAGTAAACTGAAGTTCAGCCTGGAGAAGTGATGAACCCCAGGTCACAGAACTGTGAGTGGCAAGGTTAAGACCCAGGTCATTGAATTTAGCACCTCATTCTAAAGAGATGGGATAGAACTAGTTTCATGAATCTGAGGTGCATTTTATGGAGCACCTACTGGATATAGTGAACAGTCTATTTCCTTTTTTCCTTTTCCTTCCTTCCCTTCCCTACCCTTCCCTCTCCTCTCCTCCCCTCCCCTCCCCTCCTCTCCCCTTCTCTCCTCTCCTCTTCCTTTCTCTTCTCTTCCCCTCCCTACTTCCTCCTTCCCTTCTCTTCCCTTCCCTTCTCTTCCCCTCCCTACCCCTCCCCTTCCTTCCCCTTCCTTTCCCTTCCCTTC
>LOJH01014342.1:14042-24188 GCA_001685095.1 Ellobius talpinus | reverse complement strand
TGGATGGATGGATGGATGGATGGATGGATGGATGGATGGATGGGGTGGGTGGGTGGATGGGTGGGTGGGTAGTGGGAGTATGAATAGATAATATGATGGCTGGATAGACAGAGATGACCAGATGACAGTTGACAGAATGAGTCAGAGTGCCTCCCCTGCTCTTGTCACCCCCACACATATTTTCTCAAATCCCTTTTGAAAACAGCATGTAATTTGTTTTAATTATAAAAGTGATCCATATATGCATTTGTTATTTTTTTAAAAAACGAGCTGGACAGAAATGAACAAAATTGTCAGAAGTAAAATGTCTATTAAAGGCTTTTCCACCTACTGAAGGCCAACTCACTCCCCAGAAGACTTTAAAAAAAAAAGTTAAAGCAAAATACACATCACATGAAAACAGACACAGTGTACCACAGGCATTTGCTATGCTCTGGGCACTATGCTGCTACTGCCTCCATCTGGTTCTGAGACATTCTCTTCACCTCAAAACACAGCCCTGTCCCCAATAAGCAGCTCCTATCCACTTCCCCTCTCCACCCAGGACCCACTGCGCTTCCACAATCATTTCCACAAGGACCAGTGTGGCATCCTTCAGTCGTCTCCCACACAGTGTCCCACACCCTGGCAGTCATGGTCCCCAAGGAGTCACTGTGTCCGAGGCTCTTTCCCACTGTCTTCTTAGGAATGAGCCCTGACCCCCTAAGGCAGCTATTGCTCCTCCTTCCCAGGAGCCACAGGGAGGGAGTGGCAGAGCCAGGATTGACCCTGGGCTGTCTAAGTGCTCCTAGAATCTATCTCACTGTGTCTGTTTGATACTGGGGACTTTAGCTTCCTAGCTGTTCTCATCTGCGTGTAGCTTGTGGTGCTTCTCTGTCTCCCAGGAATCGTCCTCGGTCTAGGACTTGAGGCTCAGACTCCCTCACCCCAAATATATAAGATCCGCAGAACTGTCGTTTGTGCCTGAAATCCAGGGTGACTGGAAGCCAGGGGACTTCTAGCTAGTCCCAGCCGCCCTGTCACAGGGTGTAGGGCTGGGAAGGTGATAACAGCCCTGGGCCCACCCAGCCCACCCCAGCTCACAGGTCAGCCTGAGTGTCCATGGATGCCTCTTTTCCTTGTGTATGGGAGGAAGCAGAGAGGCAGGGAAATGGCCCAGAAAACAAACCCACTGTTTATTCTTCTCTAAAGTTTTCTAGTCCTTCAGTGACCAGGGCCCACACAGCAGGTACCCCTAGCAGCCTGTACCAACCCCTATGTCACAGGATTCACCCTCCATTCTGTGAGGAAGCAGCTTACAGGCGGGTCAAGGAGCAAACCAGTGGCTGGTGTATTATTCGTCCCTTTTTTCGTTTCTGTGACAAGCACTGTGTCCCAGGCATCCTTCAAAAGGAAGAGTTTATTTGGGCTCATGGTCCCAGAGGAATGAGTCTGTCATGGAGAAGTGACAGGAGGCTTGGTGACTGGAGTAGCCAGCTAAGAGTTAACGTCTTACCCACAAGCACAGGAGCAGAAAGAGCAAGCTAGACTAGGGAAGACTTTTACTCTCAAAGACTACCCCATTGGCATACCTCCTCCAGCATACCGCCAATGGGGACCAAGTGTTCAAATGCCTGACACTATAGGGGGACATTTATCATTCATGCTGGCCATCAGGAAGGGTGTGTCCAGGGTGTGTAAAAAGGTGGGTCTAGTCACTGAGTAATAAGGAACAAACCTACCCCACCCTACCCTCAGCCCCTGGAAGAATACTGATAGGGGTCATACCACAAACTGAGGCAGTAGAAGTTGTGGCCTCGTCAGAAGCATTTCTGTGGCTGGAGTTAGGCTTAGTGGTGATGTAAATGTTGTGTTTAGCAAGCACCCCCATTCCCCCATACCATCCTTTCTTGGCATCTTCCCAATCCCTAAGGGCAGAGATGGTTCTGTTTGGGTCGTTTGGGAGCATTGACCCTGTGCTGTCCAGATGCCATCTTGTCAGGCAGGCTCTGCTTTTATCGTATTTCAGGAATCCTGAGGAGGCCTGAGCTGTTTCCTCAGCACCAGCCTTTTAGAGCCACTGTTGTCCTGAAAAGAGTCCTCAAGAAGCTGCAGAAAGCGAAAGAGGTCGGCAGAGGTTATAGACACTAACTGAATCCCTCTGGAAGGCAGTGTGGAGCACATACCTCAGGGCTCTGTCACCTGATGGTCGGGGAGCTTTGTGCTGTTCATCAATCCATTACTATTACAGGGGTTGACAGCTCATTTTCCAGCCCTTTCTCTCAGCCTGTTCTGTGAGAACAATCCCCTACCAGGAGCAGCCCTGAGGTAAAGAGATGTGGAGCTGGCTGCAGGAGGCAGAGCTGGAGTCTAGGAGTCTAGGGATGGCCCAGTGCTGAGCGGGCAGCAAGAGTGCTAGCCCTGGGAAGTGAGGTCACCGGCCTCAGGTTACGAGGCCAGTGAGTGGTGGAGCCAAGTCCAGGTAGAACTACCTGAGGCGAGTGAGGACTAGACCAGCAAAGGAGAAACAGGGATGAACCAAACACAGTCAACCCCATGTCACCATACTGCACCTGCACATTAACCACAGATGGAAAATGTTTGAGGGACAGTTGCCGCTGCACTGAGCAGTGTAGACTCTAAGTGATGCAGCGTAACTCCCGTTTACACAGCACTGGCCTGGCTCAGAGACGGCAAATGGTCCCCGGCTGGTTTAGAGAGTAGAGGAGGATGCGAGCAGGTTTTTTAGAGATTCAGATGTGTTAGCTAAGGACAGGGATATGTTCTGAGAGGTGATTACCAAGTTATTTTATTATTGTTGAGTCAACGACCCAGAACATACTTACATAAGCTAGGACGGCCACTTGCCGATATTATTTGGTCCCTGCAGCCGTTTCTGTCAGACTAGGTATAATCAGCATCCCCCTCTCCAGATAAGGAAGTTGAGGTACAGAGATGATGAGTTATTTGTCTAAAGTTACACAGCTAGGAAATGTGGAGCTGGGGAATATAGCTCAGTGAGTTCCAGGCCAGCCTGGACCACAGTGTAAGAGACTCTTCCAAAGAAAAAGGAAAGAGAAGCTCATGGTGTAATCTTCAAAGATGCTGGGAAAGCCCTTTGCTGCACAGTGTGGTTCCCACAGAACCAGTGTGGTGATGTCATTATTTTGAAAAACACAGACACCATGGGTGGTCCCTGTACAGTAAGATACCCAGAGATCTCCTGGGTCTACCTCCTGAAGCACTGTGAGAGGCAGCCTTTGTCATGCCTGGAGCCAGCCCTCTTGTCCCCAGTGTCTGTGTGACCTTGGCCACATCTACTTCTTCCCAAGGACCTGCCTCTACTCCCAGCCTCTTCTCTGATAAGGAGCTGGGAACACTGTGGTCCCCTTTTTAAAAGGACAAAAAAAAATATGTATTTAGCAACAGGGAAATTAGAAAGTTGCCTTTATTTGTTCTGCACTCAGGCTGGTTTGTTATTTTAGCTAAAATGGTTTTAGAGTTATGGAAAAGTTGCAAGCATAGAACAGAGAGTGCCCTGTACCCTGAGAACAGAGCATGCCCTGTGCCCACCTACATGCAGGCTCCCCCACTGACAGCAACCAACCAACACTTGCCACAATTACTGTACCGGTTCTGGTACATTCGTGTCAGCTAAAGCCTGGACTTGGTCCTACCTGATGTCCTCTGCCTGTCCCAGGACCCTCTCCAGGTCACGTATGCCATGCAGTCATTAGACCTCCTTTGACTTCTCTTGGTGGGGACAGTTTGTTAGACAGATTTGAGGAAGATGGATTGAGGACTTAGCAGAATGTCCTCCATTGAAGTTTGTCTAGTGGTTAGTCATGGGTTGACAAGTCTCAGTGAAGTAACAGAGGCAAAGCCAGGGCCAGCCCATCTTTCAAAGGTTCTGTGTTAGTCATGACTTTTGCTGCTGTGATGGATTCCTGAGAGAAGCAGTTTAAAAGATGAAGGATTTACGTGATCTCATGGTCTGAGAGATCTCAGTTTGCATTTGGTTAGCATTGCTATGGACCTGAAGTCATGATGAATGGCATGACAGAAAGCCAGGTCATCAGCCCAGCACCCCTCGGTAGACAGGAAGTAACAGAGCGAAGCCCATCACCTCATGGTGGACAGGAAGGAAAGAGCAAAGCCTATCAACTCAAGGTGGAAAAGAAGTAATAGACCAAAGCCTATCATCTCATGGTGGACAGGAAGTAATAGAGCAAAGCCCATCACCTCATGGTGGACAGGAAATGATGGAGCAAGGCTTATCACCTCATGGTGGACAGGAAGCAACAGAGCAAAGCCCATCACCTCATGGTGGACAGGAAGTAATAGATCAAAGCCTATCACCTCATGGTGGACAGGTAGTAATAGAGCAAAGCCCATCACCTCATGGTGGACAGGAAGTGACAGAGCAAAGCCCATCACCTCATGGTGGACAAAACACACACAGCTAAACAGAAAGGAGCCAGAGCTATATAGGGGCCCTCCCCCAATTGACCTATTTCCTGTAGCCAAGCCACACCTCCCAAGGTTTCCAGAGCCTCTGAATTAGCACTCTAAGATAGAGACCTTGGCTTCAAGTCTTCAGTACATGACTCTGCTCGAACGCATGATTCGAACCACAACAGGTACCAAATTGTAATGCAGCTTGTCCCAGTGGTGTTGGCCTTGCTTGCCCACTGCCGGTTGTGACATCTCTCTCCCTCACCCTCATTCTTGCCCTCCTCTTCCCTACTACTCTTTGGAAGGAAAGTCATTATGCTGCAAGGAGGGACATTACACCCTGCCTCCTGGGTGACAGGGCTCCAGAAACACTGGAGTTCTGCCTAAGATTCATCTCTTTTCCCTTGTCTGCTTAATCACATCCATCAATATGTAATCCTGAGACTAGCTTTATACTTTGGGTACAAACTAATTTGCAACCTTCTATTTGGACCCTTGCTATGGAGGCCAAAGGTCAACCTCAAGTGTTGTTTTTTTAGGCTAGTTTTTTTGATTTGTTTGTTTATTGAGACAGTCTCATAGAACCTGGTCTCATTGTACCTTCATTAAGGAGGCAAGACTAACAAGCCAGTGAGCCCCAGGAATCTTCCACCTGTGTCTGCCTCCCGAGTGCTGGGATTAAAGGCATATGCCACCACCACCCGGCCACACCGGACCTTGTACATGGGTTCTGGGGATCAAACTCAGCTCCTAATGCTTGCAAGGCAAGTGCTTTTTTACCCACTAAGCTATCTCCTAAGACCCTAATATACAACTTTTGTGGAAAGCTGTCCACAGAAGTTTCTCAAGTGGATTATGATGGTTGGGTTTTATCAGCTTGACACATCTAGGGTCCATCTAAGGAAATTCCTTTCCCCAATTGAGAAAATGGCTGCGTCAGATTAACCTGTAGGCAAGCCAATGGGGCATTTTCTTGGTTAATGACTACTATGGGAGGGCCAAGACCACTATGGGTGATGCCACCTCTAGGCAGGTGGCCCTAGGTTGTATAAGACAGCAAGCAGAGCAAGCTTGTAATCAGTATTACTCTATGGTTTCTGCTTTGACTCCTCTGTCCAGGTCCCAACCTCAAGAAGTTCCACGACTTCCCTCAATAGTGGACCATGAGCGATAAGATGACATAACTTTTCCTCCCCAAGATACTTTAGGTCACAGTGTTTGTCACAGCGATAGAAAGTAAACAAGGACATGGCTCTTGAGTCCCTTTGACCCCAGTACTCCACAATGATGAATACAGGTGTCCTTGCCTGCATTCTGTTTGGAGCACTTAATTGTTTTCTGGCCATACAAGATGCTGTTATCTTGTGTGCTCTACCTCAGCCCAGGCACCAGCCACATCCTGTGTCTCCAAGGGACTCACTCTCCTAGAGGCCAAGGTCTGCGTGTGACCTGGATCTGTACTATTGAGTTGTCATCATTTCCAGGTTGAAAGACAATTGTCACTTATTTATCTATTATGAGGGTGAAGCTCACATGCCACTGTGGGAGTGTGGAGCTCAGAGGACAGCTTGTGGGAACTGGTTCTCTCCTTCCACCATGTGGGTTTGGGGAATTGAACTCAGGTCGTCAGGTTTGGTGGCAAGTGTGTTTCCCTACTGAGCTATCTCACTAGCCCCCAACGGATGGTCTTCAATGAGAGAAGTCTCTGTGGTAGTGAGGGATTAGCTTAAGAGCTGTGAGAATGTATGTTGTCAGACAGACCGGCAGACTCACAAGAGTGCCAATTCCATTCCGACAAGTTTCTTTGGTAATACAGAGAAGTCCTCTTTCCCTCTGTGTGGGCTGAGGCCAAGGCTGGGAGAGAGGTGGCATTGACAGTGGTGGGGAGGCTCAGTGCTGGTCTCTCATCCTTGTGGCAGCCATGTGATCAGGGCCACACTCTGCATCCACGCTTCGGAAACAACCCTGCAAGGGGAACACATGGCCTGAGTTTGGCTTCTAGCTGTGGCACTTCGCTTGATTCCATCACTGGCTGCCTTCAGAGGCCCAAAACGTTACAGCATCAGCCTCCAGACCAAATGCTTAGTCCTTTGACTTAAAAAGCTAGGGTTCTTCCGTCTAACATCCTCAGACCTGCTGGGCCAGAATGGAGGCACTCTGTGTCGGGCTGGGACATTTGGATCTCTCCCTTCAATGCTTGAGAAGCTAATCCATCCATTGGCACCAAGACGTGTTTCCCTCCTCTCTGAAAGAGAAGCTGTTGGCACACTTTAGAAGCTCCCAAGGTGACTCTGAGCGGTGGCCAGCCTTGAGAAATGCTGCCTGGGCCTTGCCATGGCCATGTTGTAAGTCAGAGGAGTGAAGAAGAGCTGCAGTTTCCCCATGTCTCATAGACGAATCTTGGTCAGTGTGTCCTTCCGTCCACCATTTCAAGGTCTCTGATCTTCTGTGAGCACTCCCCAGCTCTGTTGGGGTCAGAGCCTGGGGTGAAAGGACCATGGCTACAGGTGAACTACCACAGCTTCATGAGCCCAGGATGGCCACTGGGCTGCCCATCTAGCCTTGACCAAACTAGATGCATCCTCATAGGCATGATGGGAAAGTTCTCCAGCTGCAAGCAGCTCTGGTCTAACATGAAAGATTAAAACACAGCCATTTTTAGAGTGTATCTAGATTTGAGGTTTTATTTATTTGAGGGGATTGCTGTGGCTGTATAATTCTTTGCCTGAGTCTTTTCCATCCCAGGTATTGCTTTAAAAACATTGGTCTGTTCAAAACCCATCTTATCCTATCCCAGCACTTGGGAGGCAGAGGCAAGGCAGGTGAATCTCTGTGAGTTCAAGGCCACTATACCCTGTTGCAAAAACAAACAAACAAACATGAAAATCAGACATCCTAGCAGGGTATGATCCATGGTTGTACATGTCTGCAACCTTAGCACTCAGGAAGCTGAGGCAGGAGAATCACTGCAAGTTCGACAATATGCTGGACACCATAGCATGCTTCAGTCCAGCTTGGACTACCTAGCAAGACACTGTATCAAAAAACTAAACAACAAAAGTACTCCATACTGGCCAAGACAGACAGGGAAGGATCCTGAACCGTCTGCACCAGCCTCAGAGATTGGCTCGATTCATCACAAAATGAACTCTCTTGTAGCCTTGCCGGGGAGTCATGCTGGGAAGACCCCCAGGTGCTGGAGCAAGAAGAGCATTTTCTACAAGAAAGCTTGGAATCCTTCATTGTTTCCTTTCCTACAAAGCCAGCTCAGAGAGGGCAAGTGGCCTCCCTGCCAACCCAGAGCAGTTCTGCATCAGAATTTAGAAGGATACAACTCTCCAGACTCAGAGCCCAGGGCTCTTACCATCGTCTAGTTCAGAGTTCAGCTGGAGGAATCCTAACTGTTCAGATGTTAAGCCCCTTTGTGGCATGTTGCTCGGTGGCTTACACTGTTTGGGGAAAGCCGTTCTGCTGTCTAAGGGTTCCTATGGATTGTGTTGGGGGAGCTGATGAAAGGAGAAAAGGGGACAACTGACCCAGATGTCAGGAGGTCAGGTAGGTGAGGACTCTAGGACCAGCGGGGTCTGCTTGTAGCCTGGTTAATCAGGGAAATGACTCAGGAGCAGACACCTTGGCAGTGTGGGCAGGAGGCTGAACGGCTCTGTGACTTATTACCCTGGTGAGCATCCAGGAATGAGCAGAAGTCCTCAGTGCCTGCTCCTACCACCTGCATTCCCACGTTGCTCACTCTGGCTTCTCTCCACTCAGAGCTGAGACCTGAGGGCTGCAGCTTTTGGAATCAGGCCTGCCTGGTTCTCTTGCTACAGGCGCCTCCTGCCCACCCTGTCACTTTTCTAGTTCAGAGATGCTTAGGTAGATAGAAACAGCAGAATTCCAGACATGTGCTACCGGAGCTAGCCGGCAACATTCTACTGAGGTCGCGTTGCCTGGGCAGGAATGAAATCACAGACAACCCTGCTCACCTCCCCCAGGTCAAGATGGGGCCGGCAGGTCCAGGCTAGGATCTCTTTTCAATCCCTCTCTGAAACCAAGGGCCTAAGAGCCTCCTGTTAGCATAACCTCATGCCTGGTCGGAAAACGTTCTTACAAACGACAGATGCCCTTGCCTCAGGAAGTTCCCAGGGTTTTGAAGCTCTGTACCAAGAACTGGAAACAAAGACCAGCTGTATTTCCTATAGTGCCACACCCACTCATACACTCATTCACGTGTATTTCCTCCAGCCCCGCTGGTTCCCATGGATCTGTGGACAAGGAGGCAAATTGACCTTGAACCTCTGTCGAAGAAACAAAGTGACTTCATATTTGAGAGACATCTTTGGGACAGTTAAAGTTCAGTGTCTCAGCTATTGTCTCTGGGCAGGGAGTGAGGTCTGACAGGAGCATCTAGAAACAAGCAGACTAGCAACTCCTCTTCTCTCCACTTCTGCTTCTGGTTCTCATGCTCTCTCCACCCTGCCCAGAAGAGAGAGACTGACCACTCCCTCCACCCCGCCTTCCCACTTCAGCCAACTTTCAGAAGGGCCATGCGTGCTCGTGAAGAAGGAATTTTTTAAGAGCCTGATGAGATATGGGAAGGTCATGCCTGGGACATAGAGTCTAGGTGCTGAATTTAAAACCCATCTCTAGCATCTCCTGTGCTGTCTTAAGCATTACCTGGCTCTTCTTACCTCCGCTTCTTCATAACCACACCCCCTGTAGATTTAGTATGAGAAGATGCAAGTTCCGGTTTGGTGCCAACTGGGGAGACGTACATGTCGGCTGCTGTGGATCAGAAGCAGTGAGCTCACTGTGTATTTTATTAACAGTGCTGCACACATGCCTAAGATGATCTGACAGTGCCATGGTGGGATTAGTAACCAGTAGTCGTGGCAGCAGAATTTGGAGGCCAAGGAGAGGTCTTCTCCAGAGCCTCCCACACTTGAGGTCGTGTCCTCACACTTGGGGATGTCCTGGTGTCCTTGCTCCTCAGCCAGCCCTCAACAGCTTGGCCACACTCCTGGGTCTTGGGAATTCCAGCTGAGCTATTTGGGACCTGAGCCCAGGAGACAGAGTCCAGGGGCAGAGTGAGGATGGAGGGAATGGGAACACTGACTGAGTGCTTCCCTTCCTTTGACAGTGTATTCAAGGAGGCTGGGAATATTCCAGAAGGTGTCACCTGGGAAGAAAGGGTGAGCCTGGGAAGGGCTAGCTGAGCCTGAAAAGGACCTTAATAAACAACAGTTTGTAACAAAGGACACCTGGGAGGCCACTGCCCCTGGGGACCACACAGAGTGGAGCCACTGCATGATCAGTAGTCGTACAGCCTAGGAGTCTATAAATAGATGATGCCCGTCCTGTGTCCGTAGTGTCTGGGGTCAGTCAGTACTGCCTTAGTAGAGCACAGACACACGTGTCCCCTGGCCCAGAGGGTTGTCTATTGGTTCTGTCAGCTCAGAGGGGATCTGCAGCAGAAGAAAACCTCAAAGAACTTCATTTCAGGTTAATGCAAGGAGCCTTTGCGTGGTGAAGGTCCTGAGTATCCTGAGGAGGCTGGATCCCATTCAGCCCTCACAACCAGGAAGACATGACTAAGTTTATATATGTATATATGTATGTGAATGCACATATGTGTATATATGTATATATCACATACATATGATACACACACACACACACACACACACACATATATATATATATATATATATATAT
>LOJH01014340.1:10101-24189 GCA_001685095.1 Ellobius talpinus | reverse complement strand
CTTTGGAAGAGCAGGCAATGCTCTTAACCCCTGAGCCATCTCTCCAGCCCCCACTTGAAACTCTTTAGTGGCCTCCAAGGCCCTTTATCATCCAGCTCCTATGCAGGCATGCACACATGATTGTAGTCTGCTGCAAGCTGTCGTGTGCCTCCCAGCCACTCAGCCTCCCTAAGAAACCTCAGCTTCTGCCTTGATCCTTCTTCCTGCCCACAGTCTACCTAGTACTTAGCCTTTATCCTAGCACCTGTAATATCTTGTCCGTTAACAGGACCTAGGTCTTCTTGTAGCATAAAGGGGTGGAAGCTAGCAACACAGGATGCTATGTTTTATTAGGTAGTAATAAATAAAGGGGAAAAGGTAGAAAAGGAGAAAGTATGAAGGGGCCAGGAGACTAGAAGTGACCTCCACAATCATCAGCTGAGCACCCTGACCATTCCAGGTCTGGACAAAGGCTATGGGTAGCTCAAGAGGACCCTAGAGGCTGAGAGGGTCTGTTCCTGTTTATTAAGGGAGAAGCTGTGAGGGCTCTGGATAGGGGAGGCCATGGCGGAAATGGGGCAGTTCTTTGCCCTTGTGTCCCTGATGCTTCCAAAGGCACACTCCCATAATCCCTACTGTTCTCAAAAGAAAGTTTACTGGGAATGGCCCCTGGGATATAGAAGACTGACCCTAAAGAGATGAATATAGGAGGAAGCAGCTGAGAATCTTCATGGCTTCCCACCTCTCTTCTTCTAGCCTCCTTAGTTCCAGATTTTGAGGAAGCTGTCCCAGGAACCAGTGGCCACAGCCATACCATCAGCTGTGACCCCCAGGCAGCTGACTCTGTTGTCATGGCCAGAGAGTACGCCTGAGGAAGAGAGGAAAAGTCAGTCTACTTTCCCAGGTGTGTGAGGGCCCGTGATGTGCAGAAGCTCCAGCCGGGGGAGGCTAGACTCTGCCCTGGTGGAGACTAAGGAACTGAAGGAGGATTAGCCCCAAGGAGAGGGATTTCTCCTCAGGCCAGTTCCTCTGTCCAGAACTCGAGTCTCTGGTAGGGCAAGGGTAAATTGGTTAGTAATGTCAGTAAGCTGTGAGGAAGGGCAGGGTTACTTTGATAGATCCAAGGACGGGGTTCTTTGCTTCTAGGTTTAAAAAAAAAAAAAAGAAAAGGCAAGCCCCATAAAAGTGACATGTGTAGGTAAACTCGAAAAGTAATCAATTGAATAGGATTTGGAGTCTGATTCAGGAGTATGTGTTATTTTCTTTCAGCTCTTGGTCTCTCCTGATAGAAGCCAGGCTGTCTTTCCACTCTAGACTGTGCCAATCCTAGAAAAGCCCCTAGGCTAGGCCCAGGACCTTTGGTTTACTCTTATTCACACCTCCCTGAGGCTGTCGCTTAAACCTCAGGTACACAAAGGTCTGGACATTTAAGATACACTGGTTTGGGGTGACCAGAAGGAGCAGGCACGGCACGAGGCAGAAGGGCTGCTTAGAGCAGTTTCTGTTTGGGGAATCTGGTCTTAGTTTCTGAAGCAAACAGTGTTGGTTTCCAAGGCTCAGGTTAGGCAACAATTGGGAAACAGCAGGAGGGTCCCCTTAAAGAAACTGGGAGGAAAGGCAGGAGGGCTGGAATGTCTGGGGCAGACCCTTACCTACACGCTCGCACTTCAAAGAGTCCCAGACATTGCAGTTGAAGTCATCGTAGCCTGCGAAGAGCAGACGACCACTGAGCGAGAAGGCTACTGACGTGATACCGCAGATGATGCTCTCATGGGAATAGGCGGTCAGTTCTTGGTCTGCCCTCAGGTCAAACAGTCGGCAGGAAGCGTCGTCTGAGCCAGTGCAGATGGTCTCTCCATTGGGAAAGAACTGAGAATACAGATAAGCAGTGGTCAGCGCTCAGACCTGGGGCAGCCTCGCCTTTCTGCCTGGTTCTTGGTTCCCATGGGGCATGGAAGCCACTTCACTTGGTCTCTCTGCCTATCTCTTTCTTGGTAGGGTGAGGCGGCCAGCTGCAGCACAGCTGTTCACTTCTGTGTTCTTGTGGCTCCCTCTGCTGTGACTGCAGCAGTGCAGGCAGGCAAGAGCACCAGGGTTTCCCAGGGTCACATGACTGAAAGACCAGACTTCTGTGATTATCCTGTAGATTAGTCCAGGGTGTGCAGGAACAGCACGAGGTCCAGGCAAGTAACCTGAATGTCATCCTGAAGGATAACAAGTGTACTTGCAGGGAAATTATAGAAAACTGGTGTGCCTTATCAAAAAATTGTAATATCATAGAACCCAGAAAAGTAGAAAAATGGTTCCAGTCTAGAGACAGAAGCCATGGCAAGGATGTACATGTTTCTGGATTGGATTCTGCATAGAAAAACCTTGCAGTAAGGACATTTATGAGATAACATTTGAGTATGAGCTGCAATATTCTGTAAATATTGAATTTCCTGGTTCTTACAAATTATATTGGGGCTGGAGAGATGGCTCAGGAGCTAAGATCAGTGGTTGCCCTTGCAAAAAACCCAGGTTCAGTTCCCAGCATCCATATGGTGGCTCACAACCATCTGTGACGCCAGTTCCAGAGGACCTGACACCTTCCCTCCACAGGTGTCAGGCATGTACTTGGTGTACAGGCATCCATGCAGACAAAACAAACACTCATACACATAAAACTTATACTGTAGCTGGGAATGGCCACTTATACCAGTAATCCTAGTACTTGGGAGGCTGAGGCAGGAGAACTGCCTCAAGTTTAAAGCTAGCCTTCCAGGGTGAGAAAGTGGGCTCCAGTAAAGCATGGTCAACTCAGTGAGATTGTCTCAAAAGATGAAAGGCAGGACTGGAGATAGCTCTAGGCTTAACCTGGGTTCATTCTCTATCATGACAAAAATGTATAAACTGGGCAGTGGTGGCACAGGCCTTTAAGCCCAGCACTTGGGAGGCACAGGCAGGCAGATCTCTGCGAGTTCCAGTGCAGCCTGGTCTACAGAGGGAGTTTCAGGACAGCCAAAGCTACACAGAGAGACACTTTCTCAAAAACCAAAACAAAAGAGTATGGAAGATAAAGTGATAGGGGTAATAACGGGGTGGCTATAATAATCCCCAGATGGCTCCGTGCGGAAAAGGACTTGCTACACAAGCTTGATAACCTGAGGTTGATCCCCAGAAGGAGACAACAGACTCCTAAAATTTCTTTTCTGACTAGTCACACACAATAATTTTTTTAAAAAAATTAAAAATTGGTCATGGCTGACATCTCTTGAATGTGAAGCCAGCCTGGTCTACATAGCAAATTCCAGCCAGAGCTATATAGTGAGACCTTGTCTTAGGGGAGTTTTTTTTTTAATTTATGATTTAGGGCTGGAAAGGTGGCTTAACAGCTAAGAGCACTTGCTCTTGCAGAGGACCCAAGTTCAGCTGGGTCCCAGCATCCATCTGCATGACGGCTCATAACTGTGATTCCAACAGTTCAGGGGATCCAACACCCACCCTCCAAGAAGTATTTGAAAGGCACAGAGCCATGATATGAGTCGTCTATTCTCAAAGGACCCAAGAATGAGGACCTAGGGTGTAACTTTCTGGTAGGGCACTTGTTGACAGAGCAGGGGAGAAGCTAAGTGTGCATTCGTGAGGGTGTGTGCTGGAATGTCTAGAGACAACCGTAAAACATGTGGCAAAGTGGTAACAGTGAATCAGGGTGAAGCAGACTTGGGGTTTCTTGTCATTGCTTTTCAAACTATCCTATAAAGGTAAAATTATTTCTAGAAATAATAAGGAAAGGGCTTAGAGGTGGTGTGAAAGTGGGTCAGAGATGTATCCTGGGGTTTAAGGTAGCTAGTTCCTCAAGGGCACACACGAAGGGACACTCACACAGATAGCATTGATGTCGGATTCATGGCCAGTGAAAGTCTGGCGGCAGGTCCCTTCCCTCACATCCCAGAGCTTTGCGCTGGCATCACAAGCTCCCGAAATGAAGAGTTTGTAGTCTGGAGACACAGCCAGGCTCATGCAGTCACCAGTGTGTCCCACAAACACCGTCTTCTGCTGCCCCGTCTCAATGTCCCACAAGGCACTGTCAGGAGAAAAGGAGCCCATCACACAGAAATGTCACAGTTGCCCAGCACAGAACGACCTTCCAGTCCTCAGCACCCGTGGCATTCAACCCTTACCATGTGGTGTCCCCAGAGCTGGTCACAATGTTGTTGTCATCCAGAAAACGGCAACAGGAGAGATAACCTGGAGGTGATTAGAAGGACAGGGCCCTGGCTCAGGGTCACAACTGGACAGGGGCCTGGATTTTCATGACCCCTACACAGGAAAAGAGGTCTTCTCACCTGTGTGAGCAGAGAGTTCCCGGCTGACCTTAACATTGCCCTCACGGGATTTGAGGCTGTAGATGGAACACATGTTGTCCAGACCCCCACATGCCACAAAGTTCCCTGATGGTGCGTAGGCACAGGTCATGACCCAGGAGGAACGCAGTGGAATGGCATGAACCTGCAGAGAGGGTAGAGTTGGGGTGGGTGGGATCTGAGCTTCAGGGAACGGCACAGAGATTAGGCATGCAACCATAGGAAGGATGGAGGGTCCTTCCTTGAAGGTGGTCAGTAGGAAGGGCTGGTACCTTGTTAGTGGTGTAAGTGTCCCACACGATCAGCTTCCCATCCTGCGAGGCACTTACCAGCAGCCTGGAGAAAGGGCACCTGTGTCAACCCTACCTCTTCTCCCTGCCCCCCCCTCTGTTTTAGACACCTCTGGATCCTCACTTAGAGTCAGTGGCCCAGTGCATGGCATAGATCTTGGCCAGGTGTCCCCTTAATGTCCTCCGTGTCCGCATCTGGACTCGTCCCACCACCTCTAGGCCAGACACAAGCTGCAGAGAAAGGGGTATTGGGTTTCACATGTCTGCCACAGCCCCTGCTCTGTTCTACCTCCTGCTGGGGACCAGAAACTGCTCAAGAGGTCCCCGGCCTAGAGGGACCGGGCCTCCTGTGGTAGACAGGTGCTGGGATAGCTTCTGGCAAGTTGCTAAATGGTAGAGGTAAGTGTTTAGCACAGTGTCTCCAGACTGAAGAGTGGTAGGGAGATATTCCCACCTAGATCAATCTCAAGTTGCTGGTATGAGGTCACTGAACATTAGCTTGAGATACACAGGTGATACCAGACTGGCAGGTGCCTGTCTTCACACACCAGTGGCACCCAGCCAGCACTCATGGGTTCTGAGGCATTGCCATCATCCGGAACTGCCCCTGCTGAACTCCAGTCCTCCACCCCTCCAACCACAACCAGCCTCCCAGCTGCTGAGCCGCCAGGGTGCACAGAGGTGGTCTGTCATAGTTTGTTAACTTCGGCAAATCACACCTTCCCTTGAGCCTATTATCTTACAGAGTTGCCATGGGAATCGTATAGAATTATGTATTCAAACATCTAACACAGTGCTTTTCTCATGATGTTTACTCTTACGAACATATTTAATACAATCGATTCTTGTTCTCCCTTCCCCCTCAGTACCCGGGGATTGAACCTAGGGCCTCAGGTATGCTGGCTTAGAAGTCTACCGCTGACATACATCCCAGACCCTTTTTACTTCTTTCTTTTTTAATACACTATTTCTATTAAATATTTGATAATTTCATGCCTGCATGCAATGCATTTTGATCATATTCACCCTAACTTCTAGCTTCTCCCAGATCCACCCTTCACCTCCTACCCCCACCCAACTTCATGTCTTCTTAAAATTTTTGTCCTAGCTCAACTTTTTACTTTTTATTTTGAGACAGGCTGGCTTTAAAAGCACTCTGCAGCCCAGGCAAGTCTTGAATTTTCAGTCCTGCCACAGCCTTCCATGTGACTGGATTCTAAGCCTGTGCCACCTAGCATGGCTTGATACTTACTGTCAGTTCTAAGAAACAGTATTATTTTGTGTGTCACCAAGAAAGAAACACTAGGCTAACAAGGTATTATGTATTGTCAAATGCATCTCAATTTTAGAGAAATCTGTGAAGAAGCAAACATCTTAGAATTGATGAAATGCAGCCTTAGACAACTGTCAATTTGAGCCTATGAGAAATCCTGCATGCTTCCTCCATCCTTACTGTTTAAGGATGAAGGGGACAAGACCAGTGTCTGTGTCTTCAGCATCTAATATAATACCTGACCCAGAGCAGATCTTAATAGATGTTTGTTAAATTAATTTATGAATGTCTTTCCTCACTCCAAAGACAGGATGTGCTAAAAGCTCAGGCAACAGTATGTCACTGGTCATGAAGCACTTCCCTCCCTTCCCTCCCCTTCCCTCCCTTCATGTCCTGCTTCAGAAGGGTGAAAGTCTCACCTCAGCTAGGGTGGTGTCCGCACAGGCTTTCCTGGCATCCTGCAGGGAAAGCGGGCATCAGGGAGGCTGTGGTAGGGTAGGGAGCATGCACATGCACCTCACACATGGGTGGGCATGGGGCTTTGCAGTTGGGCGGTGGTCTCAAATGTGAGCTTCAAATTTAAAGTCTCTGAATCCTTGTAGATCAGAGGTCTCTAAAGTGTTACCCAAGAGTGACCCAGTCCCCCAGTCCCTCCCAGGCCACACTCCCACATGTCCTGAGCTCTGTTTGCCAGAGTCCCCAGGACGAGGGCTCTGGGATTACAGCAATCTGCTTCTTGAGCTGCTCCGCTTCCTGCCTCAGCTGCTCCATCTCCCCCATGGTGCACAGATCGAGGGGCGGTTCTGGCTCCTGCCAGGAACATGGAATAGGTGTTGGGGAGTCCCCATCGGACCGTGTTTTTATCCTTTACATCCTAGCCCACTCCTGAGAAGTGATGGGGGGGCTTCCCCTCCTCCTGGGTTAGGTCCTGTACATCAGTCCCTGACCTGCCTGAGCCCTCCCTGTGGGCCCCCAATCCCAGAGGGCAGAGCCGGCCAGCTCCCTCTTACTTGGGCTGTGGCTGGACTTCTCCCAGGTTTCCACTTCCCAGGCGCCTCCTGAGTCTCTCAGCTGCGGATGCCTGCCTGTCACCTGCCCCCCTCTGCTGCCAGGGGAGCTGGCCTGGCCTGGCCCCGACTGGGAGGGGGAAATTGACAGGGAAGGGTAAGGCCAACGACAACCACGACAACCACGTCAGGCAAATGAAATCAGCTGGCAGGGGTGGGGAGAGGCCAGGGAGGGAGGCAGATGGCTTCCAGAGACTTGGGCCAACCTGGAGGGGTGGGGAGGAGGTCTGTGAGCCAGAGAAGAGCACCACCCCATACAGCCACAAGAAGGGGGGAATAGAGGGGTGCCTCCATGGTCAGTGTGCCAGCAGAGATAAGAGCATCAGGCCCACGGATCAGAGAAAAGCTGTGAGGATTACTGGTTTGGGGAGAACAGAACAAGAGCAGCCACAGCTCCAGTGGCCCCCAGGCCCTAGCCCTAACTTGTGGTCATGATCTTGGCAGTGCAGGCCTGTTCAGCAAGCAGGCCAGTAGCCAGGGCAGAAAGGTGATAGATGACCCTGTTGTCACCACCCCAAACCATGTTCCCTCATGAGGACTGTGGGGGAAGAGGGTACAGGCAGAAGCTGAGATTAGAAGGGGCTGATCTGGATAATCCTTTTTCTTGACAAGCCCCAGCCAGCTGCCCCTGGGCCTGATCCTAGCCGGGGGAGCTGACAGGAGATTCAGGGGGACTCTGGGCCGATATGACCCAGCCTTCCGGGCAAAGAAAGGACTATAAAGAGAAGGGAACCCTGTATCCTGCTCCTAGGATAGGGGTCTGTCTTCATGCTTGCCCACATTAGTCCTGGGGTTCTGCTGGACTGTGAAGGTCGGAGCCGAGGAATAAGGCTACCCTCTCACCCTTACTCAGGGAGAGATAACCTTGGAGCCCAAGGAGCAGCTGTGGTGGTGGTGACGGGGCACATGGGTCTATTTGCATGAGGCAGCAGGTGGCTGAGATTTCCCTGACAAATCTCAGGCTCTCATGGCTCCGCCTCTGGGAGGCCCAAAGACACCACCTGTCTCCTCCCAGGCCAGCCCTGACCACCCCTACCTCCAGCAACTAGAGAAGCTGGGGTAAGCCAGACCAGGCCCTGGCTGGGGAATTTTCATGTTCTTTATTGCACAGGTTGGGAGAGGATGGGATAGTCTCCTCTGTGTCTTCCGTATTAGAAGCAGTTAGCCTTCGATCCTTGCCATGCCTTTCAGGGAGGCATAATGATCTTTGTTTGTCCTCAGATGGGGCCAGACCTGGCTTCCAGGCCTGGTGGGCTCTAGGCTAAGTCTGTGTAGTACGTTTGTGAGTCCAGGGCTTGGTGGCCCTCATAGGTCCCCAGGATGGTTGACTGAAGAGACAGGGCCTGCTGCACTGTCCCTGACGTCACACGGGGGCCTTCTCATCAGTTTGCTCACAAGCTGAAGCTGACTCAGCGGTCAGAGTTCCTCCCGGACCCTGAGTAGCTTCCCAGCTTTGTCTTGGACCCGCTGAAGCTTATGACTTGGGGGTTCTGGGGAAAGATCTCTGCTGAGAATTTCTTCCTCTTCCTCCTCTTCCTCCTCCTCTTCCTCCTCCTGCAGCAGCTCTTTGGCTTCTGTCCACTCCTAGGGGTATTCAAACTATGGTTCAGTCCTTTGTGGCCACCTTCCCTGGGTCATCTCAGCCACCCAACGGCTTCACTGTGAGCCCCACTCCTGCACAGACTCCCATAGTGACCTTCCACCCACCTGCCCCTTCACATCTTCCTACCCCTACACCTCCTTACCTGTTCCCTGTGCTCAGGCGCCCATGTATGCCACAGTGCTAAGGCACAGCGCCGTCCCCGCGTCACAGCCCACACACCATGGGGATTCTCACCACCAGAGCTGAAGGCCACGAGGCGCCCACATCGAGGGCGAACCTGAGCCTGAGGAGTGGGGGGACATAGCCTCAGACTTCGTGTCTGTTATTCCTCACACCCTCGTTCAGGGACTGGCTTTGACTCAGGAAGGAAAAATGCAAGACTGGGGCTGGAGGAGATGGAAGCCAAAGGGGGCAGGTGCCTCCTGGGGGTTCTCTGTCCTGGATCCCGGGATCCCGACCTCTCCTGCCTAACCCCATGAGCCTGGAGTGAAGCAATCCGAGGGCCCCGGAGCAGCCCCAGATGGGATGGAAGGTGACAAGGATCTTAGATGCATTTCCACCTGGAAAATCCTAGACTGTACATGAGTACAGAGAAGGCGATTGTTCCTCTGTGTTTATGCCTCTAGGGTGAAGAGTACAGCAGAATGCCTCTGGGTAACACAGGCTGGCCTAACTCCCTAAAGATCCGATTACAGGTGTATATACTACCATGCCTGCTCCTCTTCTTCCCACTTCTAGGCCCAGGTACAGAAGGCTCCACAATCAAGGATTAGGAGAATGGCAACACCTAGCATTCATTAATTGTTTATTAATACAAGGCACTGGCTCATTCTTTTTTTTAAAGATTTATTTATTTATTATGTATACAAGATTCTGCCTGCATGTATGCCCACACGCTAGAAGAAGGTGCCAGATCTCATTACAGATGGTTGTGAGCCACCATATGGTTGCTGGGAATTNGGTTGCTGGGAATTGAACTCAGGATCTCTGGAAGAGCAGTCGGTGCTCTTAACCACTGAGCCATCTCTCCAGCCCCCACTGGCTCATTCTTTTAAGCATATTGTATAAATTACTTTTTATAGGGTCAGAGAAATGGTTCAGGGTGTAAAGGTGATTGCCACCAAGCCCAACAAGCTGAGCACATATGTTCACACGTGTGAACACATGTGTGAACATACATAGTGGAAGGAGAGAACCAACTCCTACAAGTTGTCCTCTGTTCTCTACACATGAGCTGTATGTGGCATGCACCCTCACCCACCCCTTGCACACATAAAATATTTTTTAAAAATTACTTCTCATAGTGCTGGAGAGATGATTCAGTGGGTAAAGAGCTTGCTGTGCAAGTGTAAGGATCTGAGTTTGGGTCTCCAGTGCCCACACAAAAGCCAGATGAAGTACTGGAGTCGAATCCCAATGCCCCACGCCCAGATGTGAGGGAGAGGCAGGAGGTGAGGGTGACACCTGAAGTTGCGTTCTGATCTCCACATGTGCACCATGGCAGGTGCACAGACCTGCACTCCACACAGTATGTGTGTGCAAAGCTAGGCAAGGTAGCACATGCCTTTATCCCAGCACTCAAGAGCCTGAAACAGGAAGATCTCTGTGGTTCAAAGCCAGCCTGGTCTACATGTGAGTTCCAGGCCATCCAGGGCTACACAATGAGTCCTTATCTCTAAAAACAAAAGTCAGCCACTTGGGGCGGTGCATGTCTATAATCTCAGCACCCAGAAGGCCATGACAGGAGGATTACTTTAAGTTCAGGAGCTGCCAGGGCTAGCTGCATAGTCAATTCAAGGCTAATCTAGGCTATGTAGCAAGCCCCTGTTTATAAGAATGATAATAATAGGAATAATGTCGATAAGGATCGGTACTATTACTATCACCCTTAGTTAGGAAAGTGAGTTTCAAAAGTGTTAAGAACCCCAACGTGAAGTCTAGTCTAATGGACCTGTCTGGGTCTGTGCTAGCCTACACTACTAGCTAGCTCCATTGCTGCCTGGCCATGGGGGAGGAAGGGCTAAGTCCTCAGACGGTTTTATATTTTAATATATTTTATAATTGTGTTTTATGTGCATGCTCATCTCCATGTGCACATCTGTGCCACGTGTTCCTGGTGCCTACAGAGGCCAGAGAGGGTGTCAGATGCCCAAGACTGGAGTTAGAGGTGGCTGTGAGCCACCACACCAGGTCCTCTGAAAGAGCAGCCCAGTGCTCTTAACCCCCGAGCCCTCTCTCCAGCCCTTCCTTGTTCTGTTTTTGTTCTAAGTCCTTATTATGTTTATTAGGAGGGAGTGAATGGTGCAGCATATTGTGGAGGTCAGAGGGCAACGTGTGAAACTGGCTCTCCTTCCACCATGTCAGTTCTAGAGAGCAAACTCAGGCTGTCAGGCTCAGGGGTGAGCACCTTCACCCACTGCGCCACCTCGCTGGCCCCTGGTTTGTTTGTTCGTTCATTTGTTTTTTTTTTACAAGGTATCTTGATAAATTGTTGGCCTTGATGTCCTGGATTTAAGCAATCCTCCAACCTCAGCCTCTTCAACAGCTGGGACTACAAGTGTGTATCCTCTGCCTGGCTGTGCTCAGACACCCTGAAGAGGCAAGGCCAACCGCGAAGGCAGGGTGGGGGACCATTTAGAGATCTCCTGCAAGGCTCAATAAACCTCTGCAGAAAGCCTTGAATGTGGTCCAGTGGCCAGTAGGACTAGAGAGGCCGGAAGGGACAGGGTTAAGGTGGCCCCATCCATTTCCCTGCATTTGCCTCTGAGAGCTTCTGTTTTGAATCCTGACCCCACAGCTGGGCCCTCTGCCCCAACCCCCTACCGTGACAGTGAGGGCGTTGGGCTGTGTGAAGAACAGGTCGCCTCCCTTGAAGTCATCATTGAGGTAGAGGAGCCCACTGGAAAGCAGAGAAGACAGGAGGCAGTGAGAACCCTGCCCAGACCCAGGTCTGCCAAGACAGTCTTTGGGTCTTGTGTGCCTACCTGCCAGTCCCCAGAGAGGCTACCCACCTATAGTCTCGATAGGTGTAGGCTGGGGGCTCCCGCCAGCATTCGCCAGTGTCAGGGTCCAGGACACAGTTGTCTGCGTGGACCGGGTGACTCAGGTCCATGCGCTGCTCTTGCTCACCTAGGATGTAACCGATCTAGTGACTAAATCAGGGTCCCCACCATGGGCCTCCTGTGGGCCCGTGCCTGGAGCTCCTGGGGTGACAAACAGAGAAGCTCCCTGTCCCAAGCTAGGCCAGCAGGGGGCTCTCTGCAGTGGCAATGGCACCTATACAGATGGGGTTCCCTGATGGTTACCTTCTATGGCAGTTCGGCAAACCAGGTGGGTGAAGGAAAGATGCAGTGGCCGCTCCGGGGAGAAGTAAGCCTGAGTCAAGGTCCGCACTCGCTCGCTCACCTCCAGAAGCAACTTAGCACCCGGCCTGGCCACAGTCCCAGCCCGGGCCAGCTGCAGGCAGGGAGAGGTGGGAAAAGTAGGTCTAGCATTAGGACCTGTGTCTCTGACACTACCGTCCTACGGGTGTCTACCATCTGTCCGGTAGCCCAAACGTCTCCTTCCAGCAAATCCATGACAACACCAGGGCCCCAGGTCACCGAATACACCCTTTCTCGATGGACCAAGCATGCAGTGATCTAGGCCCCCAGAGAATTCCTCCACAGAAGCCCAGGCCTGGTATCCAGCCTCCCGACACACCCCCTCTTCCCAAGTCCTAGGCGTCAGACCAGGCCAGAGTGCCTCCTCTTACCTGAGCAGCCTTGAGCACTGTGAGCCCCTCAAAGCGTTCGTGAGGACTATGAGGGGAGCGGCGGCCACGATAGCCAGACCTGGCTCCAGCCTCAGCTGCATCCTAAATGGGAAAGTTTCCGGTCAGGCGTTCCTGGCACACCTCCCTGCCACAGGGCTCCAGGGCTCCCAGGTTCTCCTTCACACCTCAGTCCCCAGAGCTGACTGGGAACTTCCAGAATTCCCTTGTGACTTTTTCCTGAGCTATGGCCCTTTCCCAGAAAATGGCTGTTGGCCTGGTTTTCTGGACTGTCATTCTCAAAATAGCCCTGAACTGCTACTTCCCAAGGGGACTATGTGGACAATACCCTGGAGAGCACCCCACAGTGGGGAAGGAGGGACCTTGAGATGGTAAGAGTCACTGAAGGACAGACAGAGCTGGGGTCCAGGGAAGGAAGTACTGGGTCACCCTTTCCTTGGAAGATGGGAGTCCTTCTGCAAGAAGGACCCTAACAGGAAGTCTGACAGGCCAGTAATTTATTTATTTTGGAGAACCTCTGGGCTCCCCGATTCTACTGCCTCTGATGCTGGATCCCTATTACCTAACTGCCTCCCATGACTCATCTCTCCTGGGCTCTCCCCTGGTCTGGATGTCTGTCTATGAGATTTTTTTTTTCTTTTGAGACAGGGTATCATTCTGTAGCCAAGACTGGCCTGGAAATCAATATGTGGCCTAGTTTGGCCTCGTTTGCAGCAGTTTTCCTGCCTCAACTTCCCAAGTGCTGGGGTCATAGGAGTGAATGAACCACCATGACCGGCAGATATTCACTTTCTTTTTCTTTTCTTTCTTTCTTTTTTTTTTTTTAAGATTTATTTATTATGTATACAACATTCTTCCTCCATGTATGTCTGCACTCCAGAAGAGGGCGCCAGATCTCATTACAGACGGTTGTGAGCCACCATGTGGTTGNTCTGGAAGAGCAGCCAGTGCCCTTAACCACTGAGCCATCTCTCCAGCCCCTAGATATTCACTTTCTAGCCATCTTGTTGAATCTCTGTGTAAGTGCCACTCCCTAGCTACCCCTACATACAAACCTCAACCCCAAGAGTCCACCTAGTCACCCAAGTGGTCTAGCTCCTACCTCTACCTCCTCTTCTTCTTTTGCAGTGCTGGGATCAAACCTAGGGGCTAACCAAGGCTAAGCAGTCTCCACCATGGAGCTGGCTATACACCAAACTATCTGTTTACATGCATTGACTGTTAGCCTTTTGAGATGGTATCTCATGTAGCCCAGGCTGGCCTTAAACTTGCTATGTAGCCAAGGATGATTTTGAAGTCCTGATCCTCCTGCCTCAGTCTCCTGAGTGCTGGTTACCGACTGTGCCACCACACCTGGTTTATGTGGTGCTAGAGATCAAGCCCAGGGCTTTGTGCATGTTAGGGAAGCCCTCCACCAAATAAGCTACCTCCTCAGCCTCTAGGGTTTGTGTTTTAAGATAACAAATCAATAGAAAAACCAATTCAGATGGTGATAAGTGGTATGAAGAAAATTAAAGCAGGGTTACGATTTTACAAGTGTTCAATTCACAGCTACTTAAAGAGGTGACATCTGGATTGAAACCAAATGTTGCCACTTGAATATATGAAATGGAAACCAATGCGAAGGTCCCGTGGCCAGACTGCGTTAAGAAACGGAAACACCCCCCCACAAAACAAAACAAACAAAGCCGGGCGGTGGTGGTGAGCCTTTAATCCCAGCACTTGGGAGGCAGAGGCAGGTGGATCTCTGTGAGTTTG
>LOJH01014339.1:8744-24189 GCA_001685095.1 Ellobius talpinus | reverse complement strand
TTAACCAATGAAAGTAACACATAGACAGATGACCCTCCTCCATCACTGCACCTCATAATTACACAAAATTTACTATTTTAAGAACAAAATAGAAAACAGAGTTTTAAGGCTAAAACAAATTAAACAAAAATAAAGCCAAATAATACTTTAACTTGTCACAAGAAAGTCTTGGTTATATCTCTGAGACTTTTGTTCCACAGCTATCTGAACAATGCTTTAAGTTGATGAGGTATCTAATAGTCAATGCCTTTGCACTGATATAGTCTAATAGTCTAATAATCTAATAGTCAATGCCTTTGCACTGATAGAGTTTAATAGTCTAATAATCTAAGAGTCAATGCCTTTGCAGTGATAAATGAAAAAGGTGATCCTTTTAAAGGAGAATGGCAAATGACCACCTTCTCAATGCCTCATAAAATGTTCATAAAGTTTAGTGAATGATTTTGTCATGAACCCCAAATAGACTTCCCCTTTACCGGCACACAGCAGGTGCCAGATGTTAAATCTTCAAGGTAGCTTGCTGCTGTGGTTTGGGTGTGTTCCCCAAACCATATGTTAGAGGTTTGATCCCTAGGTGACATTGTTGGGACACAGGGCTTAACAGGAAGTGATTGGTCCTAAAGCTGTAGCCGTCACAATTAACGTCCTTGTCACAGGAATAAGTTGATTGTCCCAGCAGAGGTTTGTTACAGTAGTACCTGTGGCTCTCGTCCACCCTCTCTTGCTAACTTTCCACATTTACCATGATCCAGCCCAGCCCAGCGGATGTCCTTGAATTTACTAGTCACTGAGTGAGCCAAATAAACTTCCATTTGTAATCTAGCCCATAGCACTTTGTGTTAGCAGCAGAAATGTAGTAAAGGGTAACCCAACTCAGGCAACCCATTTGTGCCTGCCAGAGAGGTTACAGTAACAATCAAAACCTAAGATATCACAGGAAGGGGGGTCCCATGGCTTCACTAAATGTATTCCATGATCAGAGCTAGGCCCATGGTCAATCTAATTGCAGAATAGGCTGGGAATGTGGAAAAGCCCAAAGTACCAGTAAACATTAATAAAACAACACAGACATGTACCACACCCTCCAGTGAAACCATAATCTGAGCATCTATAAATCATATTTGAAGTTCTGATTGGGACACTGGAATGGTTAATCTTCACCATGAGTTGGACTGGACTTAGGATCACCATGGAGGCAGACCTTTGTGTCTGCCTGAGGGGATTTCCAGAAAGGACTAACTGATTGTGAGTGATACCATCCTGTGGGCTAAGTTGACAAACACACACACACACACACACACACACACACACACTTAAAAAAAAGGAAAAGGAAAAATCCAGGTGAGTGCCAGCATGTTCTTCTCTGTGTCCTGACCCACTCAGATATAAGCAAGCAACCTCCTGTCCTTGCTGTCCCAGCCAGGGGAGGCTTCCACCATGCCTTCCCCACTGTAACAGACAACAATCATAAAACCATGAACCTAAACAAAAAGCTTGGAAATACAGTTCAGTTATAGAATACTTGTCTAGAGGCCCTTAGGGTCAATCCTACATTAAAATCAGTACAAACACTGTACAGTATTTCTGTTTATATACTGTACAGTATGTTTCTGTACAGTATCACACAGAAAACTGAACAGTGTGATGTAGATAAATTTGTACTGGGAATTTCATGAATAAATATTATATAGGTTACAGAGAAAACATTTTCTTTAATTCTGTGAATAAATATAATTCAGATCAAACTTAAGCCACTCAGGAATTTGTTTTCAAAACTTTCACACAATAGTTCATTTTGGGGGAGTAGTGAGTCTGGCTCTCTAACAGCCCAGGTTGGCCTCAAATTCCCTATGTCACTGAAAAGAGCCTTGAACTCCTGACCTCCTGCCTCTATTTCTCAAGTGCTGGGATGCCAGATACATGTCATATTCTAGCTACAGGATGATTTTTATAGCAACTTTATTAAAATGACTGAAAAGGAATTTTTAAGGTTAGCAAATACGTCATCTAATCATATATGCAATGGAACTCAAATCATAGTATCATTTTTTAATTTGGCATTGCTTATATAGAAAACAATGCTTTTCCACAGAATATATTTTTCTCACATGATTCTGAATTTGCAACAATAAAAATTTCCAGGATTCATTTTCAAGTGACAGATCAATCTAAGGATATTGATTCAAAATAAAATTTCAAATGAGCTAAAACCATAGGTATAGAATCTAGAAATATTTTTTAACTACCTGTTTAAAATGCACACGAATGGCAAGGCATGGTGGTGCACACCATCAATCCTGCCACTTGGGAGGGAGAGGTAGGTTGGTCTATACAGCAAGTTTCAGATCAGTGAGACCTTGTCTCAAAAAAAGAAAAAAAAAGAGTTCATATGAGTAGGAGATAAAAATAATCAGCCAGGACACAAGAGGCTGATGTTTCTGGGCCTGAATTCATAAGTGTGTGGAAGGTCTCAAAAGACAACTTGACACCAGAAAGGCTTCAACTGCTCCACCACCATGTTCTCATATTAGATCCCCAGAAGGGAAAAACTGGTCCAGGACGGGTGGTTTCTAGTTCCGGGTCAATTATTCCTGCCCATTCCATACATTTTGAAAATCTTACGATTGCTTTGCTCATATCACACCAAGTCCTGGCTTGGATGTTTGGTTTTTTGTATTTTGATTCTGTTGTTCATAGTTTTATAATCATAACTAAAAGAAAAATTCACATCTTGTCTGTCCTGTATTTGGCGAAGAATGTGAGTGCATCCTTCAAATAGGGTCTAGGGTCATAGATCATCCACTGCTTAAAGGACATGGATGGGTTACGGACTTTTTGTGTAAGCTTTTCTGTTCTCTTATGAAAGGTCAGGTTGATCCAGCAGGATCCCTGAACACTCAGGAACACACATTCATGAACAGCAACTTGGAGTTTGGAGCTCTTTTCAGCCCTTCCTCAGAACCATACTCTATTCTACTTCAAATCTCAGCCACGCTTCTGGAAGTGAGGGAAGTTGCTAGCAAACACTGATCCTTTCGTCCAAGCAATGGCTTATTTCATTGATCATCCTTTTCTTAACTATTTGATATATCATCATAGTCTTTGCATTTTATGGATAATGTCTATCACTGATTTCTTCTGTTGATTACAGAGAAATTCTGTTGGTGATTCTGTGGCCCCTATCTACTTTCCTAGGTCTTCATTTTCTAAGCAGTCTTGGTTAAAAGCCAAGTTACAACTCTGCCTGGCTCATCCATTAGAAACGAAATCACAACGGGAATTAAAAGTGAATGCTTTTGGATGTTAGGAAATTGGGGGTGGAGCAGAGACCTTACCGCATTTTGAAATTCCTTCTCCCTCAGTTAAGATCCAATCTGAGTCGCTGCTTCTTGGCACCGGTTCTGCACGTCATACCAGTGCAACAATGGCTCCCAACTTTTTTCTAAAGCAAGGGGAAAAAGAACACCAAATGGTGACTACTCAGAGAATTCAAGTGTTGTGTGAGTCCCAGCTAGTAAAACCCAAATCTTGATTGTCACTCACTGAAATTTGATTACTTGACAACTCCTTTTTATTAAGCACCTAAAATGTTGTGTAATAAGCATCCTTTTAATACAAACTGAAGAAAAGAAGTATGACTATGTAGAAAATCATGTCTTTGGAAGTGCAAGGACTGGGTTTTTTTTTTAAATCAGGTCTAGGTTGGGTTTCATCCTCTGAGCCTTGGTTTTATCATCTATAAAAAGTAAGGCAAACAATTAAAAAATTTTAAATTATTTTGCTCGTGTCACACCGAGTCCTGGCTTGAATGTTTGGTTTCTTGTATTTTGATTCTGTTGTTCATAAGTTTTATAATTGTAACTAAAAGAAAAATTCACGTCTTCCCTGTCTACCCTGTATTTGGCAAAGAATGTGTGGGTGGGTTAAAAAAATTAAATTAAAAAATTAACATATACATTTTAATATGTTGCTTTGAAAAAGGATCAGATGAGATAAGTATGTCAAAACGTTGGAGTTGGGGAGTGGCTCACTTGCATAATGCTTGCCTAGCATGCCCCTGGTCCTGGATTAAATCCCCAGCAGTGGAGGAGACAGGATCTGATCAAGTTTAAAGACGCAGAGTCTTCAAATGTTCTCAGAGAACCTGCACCTGTGTGTCCAGGGTCCAAGAGGTCCTGAGCCTCTGGAAGCCAATATGCTTGGTTTGTAGACGGTTTCTTTCCAGCAGCTGACTTCATTATCTCCTTCTACACGTGGTGCTCATGCTTACTGGGCACATAGTAAGAACCAAATCAATGCTGATTGATCAGCACGTTAGTAGACAAAAAATTGTTTCTCTGCTTCATCCCCACCGTAATGTGCAGTTTTGTTATTTCTTGACTTCTTCAAATTAAAACTGTTTTAAAAAATCTTCTTTCAAACACTCGTGTGCCCTAAAAAAAGTTGATGTTAGTTATGAATCCTGAATAGCTCCAAAAATGTATCATTTCAAAAACACTGTCAACCTCCAGCTTCCCCAAGAGAAAGAACCCTTTAAAATGCTAAGCAAAGCAGTCTAATTCAGTCACTCAAAGAAATCAATGACTGCTTACAATTTTTTCAGCAGCCAGGCCAGAAAAGGAAGAAAACCAGAGAATAACAGGCCTCTGCATGGCAAAGTAAGGCTTCAGGGAGCTCACTTCATTAGACACTGCTGGAAAAAGCTACAAAGCCCAGACAGCCCTGCAGAGCCCTCCCACAAATTGTCCACTTGGAACACACAGTGTCTTCCCTTGTTCTTGCCATCTTGTTTGTTGATTTTCTGGATCTACCAGCATGAAATTGGGAGATCCAGCAGGTGCTCCCTTTGGCATCAGGCCTTTTCTGAATACCCATTATGATAAACCTCTTACCTATGAGGCTTGCCTATACAACTGGGACAGCATTTATCCCAGTCTCTGATATGCTGCCATTGAAAAAAAAATAAAATACAATGCTTTAAAACTAATCTACTAAAGGATTCAAGCCTATAATCCAAGTCCACTTGATGCTGAGGCAGAAGTCAATTAGTGTGATGCCAGTCTGGGCTCCATGGTGAGACAGCTCAAATGTGCTGATTCTAAGTAAGAAGCTTCACTGTTTCCTTGCCCCGTGTGTGTGTGTGTGTGTGTGTGTGTGCATGTGTGTGTGTATTATTCAAGCTGGTAAAACAGCTCAATTAGTGAAATACTTGCTCCAAACATGAGGCCCTGAGCGTTCATCCCCAACTCCTATGTAAAGGGAAGACAAACTAGGTCCTCTTGGACCTCTCCTGTAATCCCAGCATTGGGAAAGTGGAGATAGGAGAATCTCTAGGACTCACTGGCCAGTCAATCTAGTCAATTGATTAATTGAGTAGCTCCAGATTCAGTGAGAGACTGTCTCAAAAGTAAGGTAGAGAAGCAAATGAGGAAGGCACTCAATGTATATACACAAACAGAAGAAATGTCAAACATTTCTTAGCATAATGGAACTTTATCTGCTTAGTATCCTGGCTAACAATTATCAACTCCATATCATAACACCTCTAAGTTCAATTAACAAATACTCAATACAGCACAACTGGATATTGTCATTTGCTTCCTTTCAACTTTTTAGCAACCTCCTATTGCTTTTTAAATAAATCTAACATCTTCTAAATGATCCACTTACCAGGTTTATTCTACATAATTCTTCCTATCCTCTAACTCACCAAACCTTCAAGAAGGATGCCCACATCCTTTCTTACGTCAAATTCCAAGCCCTTCAGGAAAACAATATATAAGATATATAATAGTGTTGAAAGAATGACTAAAGGAGGGCATATATATACATACATATATATATATAATGTATGTATATATGTATGTATAATACTAGCATTTGGAGGGCTGAGGCTGCAGGGTTGTAAGTATGAGGTTATCCTAGGCTATGTATGGAGACCTTGTATTTCAGTCAGTGTTCTGTTGCTGTGAAGAGACACCATGACCACGGCAACTCTTATAAAGGAAAGGGTTTAGTTGGGACTGGCTTACAGTTTCAGCAGTTAGGTCATTATCATCATGGCAGGAAGCACAGAGGCACAGAGGCAGGAACCGAGAGTTCTACATTTTGATCCGCAGGCAGCAGGAAAAGAGAGACACTGGGACTAGCTTGGGCTTTTAAAACCTCAGAGGCAGCTGGGCGGTGGTGGTGTACGCCTTTAGTCCCAGCAAGTCGGGAGGCAGGCGGATCTTTGTGAGTTTGAGGCCTACCTGGTCTACAAGAGCTAGTTCCAGGACAGGCTTCAAAGCTACAGAGAAACCCTGTCTTGAAAAACAAAACAAAACAATTTAAAACCTCAGAGGCCACCCCCAGGACATACTTCCTCCAACAGAGCCATACCTCTTAATCCTTTTAAATAGTGCCACTCCATAAGCACTGAAATATATGACCCTATGGGGACTATTCTTATTCAAACAGCTGTATCTTATCATTTAAAAAAAATGACCAGAAAAGTGTAGTCGCATGAAACACGCTTCTACTCTTTCTACCCATGCCCTGCGTCTATGTCTGTTTCAGATAGTTCTTTCTACTTGACTATGCTATAATCTACCTTTCAGCAAATACTAAGAGGAGAATTTTATTAGGCAGTGTGTATCTTACAAACACTCTGGATAGTGACAGCATACACCAAAGTGAGAGAACCCGGGAGAGTGAAAACTCAGTGACAGAATGAGCGTCAACCTGCTGTGCCCTCCCTTTGTCCCTGGTGGACCGGAAGTTCATGCCTGGAAGAGTTTGTTTGTTCCCTTGCTTGTTTGGACTCAGGCTTTGTACATCCTAGCAAATGCTCTGCCATTGAACTCTGTCTCCACCCCCTTGCAGTCTAGAAGTGATTTCGTTCATTGCAGTGAAATAGAAGCAAAACACCATTTGCAGTATTAGCCATTTTAGCTAAATGAGACCATGGCGTTAGCTTTATTTATCATGTTTTACACCTATTACCATTATCTACCTCTAGAACTTTTTTCCCCAAACAAACAATAACTTCACTCTCCCTTCTCTTCAGCCCCTAGTAACCTCTGCTCTAATTTCTGTCTCTAAATTTGCTTGTTCTTGGTACCTCATATGAATGGATTCTTGTAATATTTGTCTTCCTGTATCTGGCTTCTTTCACTTAGCATAAAATGTTCAAGATTCATCCACGTTATAGCATATTTAGGAATCCTGTGCCCTATCTGGCTGAGGGATTTTTAATTTATTTGTGGTTCATCTGCTCACTGACTATGTATTGAACCCTTTACTGAGGGGCAAGCACTGTTTTGGGTACCATCAAGACACTGATAAGCACAAGAGAGAAGACTCTTACTAACTTCTTTCACATGTACTTACACATATACATGTGAATATATGTGAGGTGTGTGTGTTTTGGAAAGATTTAAGCTTCAGGAAGTTGAGAACACCAACAAGCCTAAAGTCTGAAACAAGACAACAGCTTGCAAATTCAAATAAGAACTGATGCCAATCTGCAGGACAGGACAAGCAGGCTGGAAACCCTGCCATGGTTTCTGTGTTGCAATCTGGAGGTCAAATTCCTTCTGAGGGAGAATCTGTCCTAGGCCTCATCTGAGCTCTAGCATTTTGCTAAGAGTCTTTGGCATTGCGTGGGTTGTAGACACATCACCCTGATCTCTGTCTCGATGCCTGTATATCATTCTCCCTATGCAAGGGTGGGCCCACATCCTCCCTTTTTATAAAGAGACCACTCAGCAGAATACAGTCATCCTGCTCCGGCATGACCTCACCTTGACTAATAACATTTGCAATGATTCTGCTTCCAAGCAAGGTCCTGAGGCTCTCGGGGTTCAAATTTCAAGATAAAAACTGGGAAGGGTCATGTCAGCTGGTAACACAGAACGATCTGTGAATATGAAGAACTATTACAAAGTGAGTTTAAAACACTGACAACCAGGGGACTGGAGGTAAGGCTTGTGGTAGGGCACTTGTGTAGCATGTAACATGCCTATGTTCAATTTCCAGCATCAAGGAGGTGGCGGTCAGGTGGGGGGGTGCTAAAAGTTGGTGACATGAGATTGATTTTTACTTGAACAAAAGTGATCAAGTTGTGGAGACTCTCCCTTGAAAATCCCACATCTATGCTCTTGGGTCTGCCTTACTTTTGGATGTTGTCTTACTCTATTTTGATTTCCATAACAAAATAATCAACATTTATTGCCAACTGAAAAGCCCAGAAATCTGCCCTGCATCTAGTGAGAGACTTCCTGCTGCATCCTAACACACTGGTAGGTATCACGTGACAAGACAGAGCCTGTAAGCTACAGAGAACTCAATGTCCTAACTCAGCCAGTCCAGAGATGCCAGAACCTTCATGACTAAAGCGCTTTCTGAAGGTCCCACCTCTGAACACTAGTATACTGGGTGCCAGATAACTAACACAGAGTGTGGGGTGACACATTCAAACCATAGGAGGTATGAAAAATACAAAGCAAAATGAAAAACAAACAAACAAAAAAGCCCAAAGACCCACTTTCTCCCCTAAGCCCTTTTCTTGGTAACTAATGCTGCAGATGTGCCCAGCTCCCTCTGAAAGAACTAGGAAGACCTTTGCGTGTTGTCTGTCCTAACTTTCATGGCCCCTAAGTAGCTCACTTCTGCCTCACTCTGCTTTGACTGTCTTCAGTCCCTCCTTCCTCGTCCCTCCTTGTTATCATTATTTCCATTATACAATGTCTCTACAACTTCCCCACAGAGGTCCTAGGCACAAATACATTTCAAAAGTCGTTAAGCAATGTATGAAATCAGAACTAATTATGGACTGCAGAAATATTGTTCTAAACCATTGTGCTTCGAGAGTGAGCATGGAGATTTTAAGTAAATGCAAATAGAAGTATGTTATTAATACTTGAGTGGTCCTTGAATTAATACGAATCTGTGGCTGTCTTAGCCATGTTTTATTTCAGGCATCACTTCTTCATCTGCCAGGTTTATATCAGTGCAGGCAAATTCTGCCTATTTCTTGATTTCTGTCTACTGGATCCTTGGGTCCAAGAAAAAAGATGATATTGACATTTCCAATAGCAGAAAATTTAAAAATGCAACTTGGCTAAGCCACAGCAAAATAGAATTTTAAACATAAGGTTTTGTAGACCACTTCATAAATTCAAAACTAATTTCAAGCTCTGCCTTAACTGTGGTTTTTAGCTCTATGGGTGATTAGCCTATTTAGGGAAAGGGATAGTATCATTTGCCATGGATGACTGCTTTGTGAAGTGCTGTTCTTTAAATGCAAAGAACTTCAGTTTGCCTGGACAGCAGGGAAATACTGTTTACACTGATTTGAGTCTGTCTTGTCTGTTGTGCAGAAAGTCATTTTGATGATCTTCAGCAGACAATATGATTAATTAGGGAAGTCAATATTCAATCAGCATAGAGCCTCTAAGGTGTCTGATCCGAAAGACCAGTGCTTTCAGGAACAGGGAATGCATGGTGTCCACTTTGTGACTAATGTTACCTACACTTCAGCCTGATACTTAGGATCTGGCTGAAAAGGCAGATGTGGGCCTCTGCAGAGCAGAGGAGTTGGGGGACAGACAGGGGCTTTACGGAGCAGAGGAGTGGAGAGTGGGGGGAGGGGCAGTCAGACAGCCAGCTGAAGGTCTCTTCTGAGATAGCTTTTCTCAGACCTAATTTTGTGATTGCAACAATACTCTGTGGCTCTCTCTGTCCTTGCTGTTGGGGCCTATATATCACTACCATCCACACCCACCGTCCTTACACTCGGGGTCCCACCCAGGCTTCCAGAGCAGGAGGTTTAAGAACCAGAATTGTCTAAGGAACCCAAATAGTGTCTCCAGATGAGCAAATGAGAGCAAACTTTGTTTCTCTGGGATCTTTTAGGACTCTTATTCTGCCTGAACACTTCCACAGCTCCTTCAAAAGAGTCTCTGTGTTGAAGCAGAAGACCAGAGCAAAATGCTTAATGAAGCATACCCAGGAAAGGAGCTTGAGAGAGACTGAGGAAAGACTGGCTGGGAATAGGGGGAGGATAAGGGAGGGTCGAATTTTCACAAACACTGTGACACCAAACGCTGGGGTCTACAAAAGGCCCTAAGCTTCTTCAGGCCCCTTGGAGGCAGTCCAAACAGTCTCGGAAGGGTGCCAAGCTTCCAAGCGCTGGCAGCGTTTTGACTGCATTCTAACTCCGCCCCCCCTCGTGCGTGGGCGTGGACGAGTAGCAGTGGTTGAGGCTGGGCACCGTCCAGGTGTAGATCGCTGGGAAGGAGCCAATCCAGTTTTAACTTTCTAGCTCCAGCCAACGGCTGGCGTGCTGCACAGGTTGGCGAAGGGTTCTGGGACTGCCCTGGGACTCAGGAACCACGAGCAGGTGTGACACAGGTCCATGGTCCAGGCAGCCTGCGCCCATAAGAACTGCCCAGGTCCGGGCCCTCAGGGCATCTAAGTGTGTTGGCATGCGTTGAACAACCCCCGCCACCAACAGAGAAAGAGACAGAGACAGAGACAGAGACAGAGGGACAGAGAGAGAGAGACAGAGACACAGAGAGACAGAGACACAGACACAGAGAGACAGAGACAGAGACAGAGACGGATACGTTCACTGCCCCCTCTCAAGGCAAGGCGATCTCGGTCTCTGGATGCGGTGGCAAGTCTGAGTTTTCCAAATGGCTCACTTGCCCTGCACAAGTGAGCTACTGGCATTTCTCCACAAATCTCCAGTACTCATAGCTCCATCCGCAAAAGCAAGTGCACCATGGCAGAAGGCAGGTGAGGGGGCCTGTGAACCTGGAGATCGAAAATTGTAGGATGACCCCATTCCCCCAAGAAACGGTAGTGAAGGAAAGCAACACTCACTGAGTGTACTTAGGCGGAAATGTAAACCCAGATCAATTCTCCCCTGCGCATACAAACAACAGAGACAAATCAGCCGTGGCTGGGCGGCTTCCCAGAAAAGGCCTCATGAATGAGAATGGGTTGCTAGGTTTCCCTGCCTCCACCCCACATCCCCCGACAATCCCTTCCCACAGGGCTTCCACCGACAAAAGAAAACAGGCTGGCCGGGTGACTACCACTCCGGGAACCCAGCCAGGGCCGGGAGTGCCCGCGGCCGCTCCCGCCTTCAGGACCCTGGAGAGCGCCTGGCCCCTGGGACCTGAGCCCAGCTGTCCCTGGCTCCCTCCCCACCGAGCCTCAACACACAGTTGCTTTTATTCGTTGCTTCCCGCCTCTACTTTCATTTTTCTTGGCAACACTACTCACTCTTTTTTTTCACAGACAGATTGAAATGTTTTTGTGTTTTGCTTGAGGGAAGTGTTTGCATTGGCAGAGTTAGGTTCCGGTTTGTAACTACCCTAAATGTTATGACTTAAGAAGCTAAGAAAGACTTAAAGATGCAAGCCTAAAGCAAGTGGCCTTCAAACAACACTAAGGCACAGGGTGGCACTTACCTGTAATCCTCGAACCCAGGATTCTGAGGTCAAAGAATGGAAAGTTTAAGACCTTGAACTACTCAATAAGGCACTGTCTCAACAAAACAAACAAACAAGCAAACAAGCCACAACATTTTTTAAAAGGTAATAAAAATTTTTGAGAAATAGTTCTTTTTGGAAATCCTACTGTATATATTCTCTTCTTCCTCCTCCTCTTTCCCCTCCACTTTTCCCTCCTCTTCTCCCTTCTTTCCCCCCTCCTCCTTCCCCTTTTTTCTCTCCACTTTTTCCTCCTCCTTCTCCTCTTTCCCCCTCCTCCTTCCCCTCCCTTCCTCCCAGCCTCCCTTCTCTCCTCTTGACCCTCCTCTTCGTTGAGAAAGATTCCGAGGTTCTCAAGTAGTTTACATTGATCTCAAATTGACTAAGTCGAGAATGAGTTTGCCTCCACAAACCTCCCCACCTCCTCAGTGCTGGGATTCCTGACATACAGCAGTTTTGCTATGCTGAACTAGGGCTAGGTAAGCATACTAGGTAAGCCACCTACCAAGTGAGCTACATCCCCAGCCTTAGTTGCAGTGCATCTTCATTCTCCTAAGGCAAGAATAGTTAAAGATTTTTAAAACAAATACAAAACAAAACAAAACAAAGTTCTCTCTGTACTCTCCACACAATCCTGGCTGGCCTTGAACTCACAGATGTGCCTGTCCAAGTGCTGGGATTAAAATTATGAGCCACCACCCCCAGCTAAAAGAACTTTTTAAAGACTAACTTCATTCTTTCATTTTCACAAAAGAAGTAGATAAAACTCTAAAGTTCCCTTCCCACAGTTGGGGGTTGTTAGTAAAGAGGCTAGGATCCTGTACTTCAATGATTTTTTTAACTACCCACGAAGAAGGGTGGGGAAGCATGTTTACTTTCACCCTCTTAAAGTCTCCCAGAAATAGGTAGAAAGCGGAAGAAGTCTGAAGATGGAGTTCAGAAAAGAGTTCTGCCATAGGAAGGCTTACAAAACCCTGATCTCCTCCACCCCAATGAACGCTAAGGTCAAGTTGGCCAGCCCCTTCTCCCCACAGCCCAGTGTGGGTATGGCATTCATCAGCCACCAACATCTCCCATTCACGACTCACTTAACAGCTGCCCCAGTAGGACCTGGTGATCAAGAGGGCGCGTAGTCACTGCCTCAGGTGGGTAGTGGTTTGTCGGATAAGGACAGGGCGAGAAAGGAAGAAGTGCAAAAATGAATAGATGTGAACACGAACCTTCTTCCACAAGCACGCCATGTTGAACGTGCATACAGATCCCAAGGGAATGTTAACGAGCAGATTCTGATGACCTAGGCGGGGTTAGGGACAGAAATTTTGCATTTTTGTAGAGCAGCTGGGTATTGGGTATTGGCAACAGCTGCTCGTCCAGGGACCACAACCTTGAACAGCATCGTTTTAGGAAAGAAGTGACGGGAGAATCTAACCTCGCGCTTTTCCTTTTGCTTTTACCGACCTTCTCTTACATCCCCAAAGTAAAGTCTCAAAATACTTCAGCAAGAAGTTTCACGTGTGTGACTGGACAAGACCCTAATGATTTGCTGGGTTTGTTTCTCTCGTTTCCCCACACCCTTCCCGCCCTCCGTCCTGCTCAGCTTCCAGACCCTCCAGCCTCCCGGACGCTGCTCCACCACCTTTCTAGCATGCCCTGCAGCTTCACGCGATTTTTCTCGGATCTTCTGTGGCGACCCCCTCCCGCGACTGGCCCGCGGCGCTGGGACTGCTCCCCGCAACTTCCGGCCTGGCCGGCCGCCTGGCTCTCTCCAGTGCCCCACCGCCTCCTGCTCCTACTCGCGGCCTCAATGGCACTTCCAGGTCGACCTCCGAGGGGTCGTCGTCTGAAACTGTCAAATCTAAACCCAGAGCCCAGAGAAGAGGACTCCTGCACTGGGAAGAGTTCGCCGGTGTCTGTGAGTATTGGGGACTCCACCAAACCTATCCTCGGCCTCCCGCGGCCCCAGCCTTTCCCGCTCGTTCTAAGCCCGACTGACCCAACCCTGTCGGCACAAGGCTGGGCCCACTGGGCTCCCTGACACTCCCACATCCGCGGAGGCACTAGAAGCTTCTTTCTCCGAAGCCATTCATTCCCGCTCTACGTTTCCTAGAAGCGAGAGCCTCCGTGGATCTTTTCCTACTGCGGTTGCAGCTCTGAGCCTCCCAGAGCATCCCAGCACGTCGCCACCGCCCGCAGCTGAGTTGGCACTCGCACTCCTCTGCCTCTCTGCCTCTGCGGGAGAGGGAGGAAATGACGTGACGTTATTTTTGTGTCAGGTCACTTTGCTGCCACAGTTTAGCCCTCCGAGCTCAGGCGCATTGCCCCAGGGGCCCACCCCAAGGTTTACTACTCCTCGAGCCGCCGCGACCACAGATCTGGCGCCAAGTGGCGCGGCCGCATGGGGCTCACCTCGCTCCACTTCTGAGTCCTAAGGGAAAGGGGGCTGCCGAGGGACTGCGTGGGACCGGAGTCCAGGCTTAGGTTTTCCTGCACAATATCTTGCCATTCTAGTCGTCTGAGTCTGGCTGATCCAGACCAGGTGGGACCACTGTCGGGGGGCGGGGGGATTGAAGCTGGAGGCTGCACCAAACGAGTTGGGAGTAGAGGTCAGTGTGGCGCTGGGGGCAGCGGGGACAGTGGCATCTTCAGGAATTGTCTTGCAGAGGTGGGCAGGTAACAGGCGCGACCCAGGGTACAGAGCATCGGCTCCTCTCGCACTCCTCCACCCCATCCCTTCGCTGGCCCCCCAGCCTCTCTTCATTCACAGGGTCCCAGTACTCATTCACTCACTCTGGATAGTCCCGCGCAAGCTAAGGCCCGGGAATAAAGGGAGGGGGCTTTGAAGGAACCCTCAAAACTCGCTCCGTGCCGCACCCACTCTTTCGGTGTTACTGGAAGAGAGGAGCCTAAGTCGGGGATCCTCCAGCTCGCGTTTGGGACTAAGAAGTGCCGGCAGCCTCCGAGTGCTGCGCGCCGCCGCCGGTAGGAGGCGAGCCCGGGAATGCCCAGCCCTAGGAAAGCCTATGAGGAGGCGGAGAGGAGGAAAGAGGAGGAAGAAAGAAGAGCTCAGCAGTTGAGACTCAGAGACGCAGGAAAGGGCGGGAGGCCGGAAGGCAGGGAGCCAGCGCCGGAGGAGAAGCAACTGCGCTCACAAGTGTTAGAAAACTAAGGCACACTCTGGACGCATGCGCACGGCCAACGGAGGCCAGAGGCCCAGAGCTTCCCCTCCAGCTAGTCCTGTGGAGCCTAGCTTGGTAAGAACCCGGCGACCTCTCCTTCTTCCCAGACTCTCCCCGGAAGCCCTGGACCCAGCAGTGGAAGGAAACCCGAAGGTGGGCTCTTTCGAGGGACTTGGGGCACCAGTCCCTTCTTGCACGGTGGTGGAAGCCCTAGCGAGTCATCTTCCTCTGAGTTAGTCAATGACTGTCACAAGTGGGTTGTGGGTTAGAGGAATGGCAATGTCTGAAGGGGGGCTCGAACCATTGTGAACAATTATTATCCGACCCACCAGGCAGGTGGTCCCGGGTCTGAGACTCAGTGCCGGACGAGAAATGTCATTAAGGTCTAAAGTGCATATTGGCCATGCCAAGCACTTTGGGAAAACCCAAGCGCTCTCACTGAGTTGGGGGAGGATGCGCCCGGGCGAGCAGTTTGAGCGCAGGTGGGAAGGAGGTGGCACTCCGGGAACGCACCACCTCCCTTTCAGAGAAGCGCAACCCAGGCGAGCCTGCAGAGCTGGGTGCGAAGTGGGCGCTCAGACCGCACCCCGAGCGCTGGGGTCTGCATGCACCTTGCTGCAGAGCAGACACAACAGTTGCTTAAGAGACAGGCGCTGGGGGCTTTTCCTTAGCAGCCCGGGCCGCTAGTTTCTCCACACTCGGAGGGGCGTTCCCGACGTTGGAACCAACCGGGACGCCCAGGCTGCGGCGACTGAAGGTACGGGTGGGAATCCGAAAGGCTGCGAG
>LOJH01014338.1:15377-30248 GCA_001685095.1 Ellobius talpinus | reverse complement strand
CTCACAACCATCTGTAATGAGGTCTGGTGCCCTCTTCTGGCCTATAGGCATACACAGAGACAGAATATTGTATACATAATAAATAAATAAATAGATAAATAAATATGCTTAAAATTAAACATGCTTGTGAATATTCCTATCCAAACACAGAGAAACATCATACCAGTGTGGAGCATTTGCTGAGCAATACTGAATGTGGGGGAGGGATAATTAAAAAGAGCCCAAATCGTTCCCATCCAAAGAATGTTCATAGGAACGAAACCTTTGTGGTGCTCCTGCATCTCCCTACCGTGTAAAAATTGTTTGTTTATGCAAAAACCCCCACTGTATTTCCAAAATGTGATGACCCAGAGAGGTCACACTTTTCCCCAATTCCTTTGCACCACTTTTCAAAACTAGCCAGTCACCAAAGTCTGTGAGGTCAGACCCCAGCCAATGGAGAAATGACACAGCACTCTGTGTTAGGATAAAGACCTATCGTATTTTTTGCTGGGTATACTTGTTACCTGAAGGAAGCAGTGTACCTTTTGGTGAAAGTAAAAGCTTACTTGCTAGATTACTTTCATTTTGTGTGATGATGGTGAGGTCCTGAACCTGGGTTTATTTCCAACACAGGCACTAGATTAAGGGGAGTCGTGTCATGAACGGTTTAGGAAAGCCCTGTAGAGTATGAACCATCCCCGGCAGCTGCTACTCTCCCTCCAGTGACCCCTTACTGCACTCCACCTGGTTGTTCCCAAGCATTCAGTGTGGGAGATGCGTACATGGGTTCTATGTCACAGGCCTGGGAGGTACATACACAGGCTTTATGCCACAAGGTCCATGGCTTGCCGACAGGGTACCCCACAACCCTCACTTACCCCTGTCTTCCCCAGCCTCTCTGAGCCAGCCAGATCTACCAAGTTGATTTTGGAAGTGATATACTTTTCATCTGATAAGGTCCGAGAGTGGGCCTACAGAAACATCCAAACAGAATTCAGAATGTAGCAGGAGGAGTTTCTGGCTGGGCAGTGTCCAGTCAACAGTCCCAGGAGTCACCAGTCCCCATGCTGAACAAAGAACGCGCACCTACCTCCATGTAGATGGTGAAAATGCAGTGTGACCTGGATGAATTTTTGTTCATTGTGTGGGAAGCAATGATCCTGTTGGTCTCTCCCTGAAGAGGAAATTATATGCAGCGTTTCGAAAACCAAAATAACTGAGTAATTTTCTAACACTCACACCACTATGATCAGCTGGGCCTTCTGGGAAAATGTCTTGAAAGCTAATAAAAGAGAGACAAACTGGAGTTTGGTCCTATACTTTCATCACCCGATATTTGGGGTGAAGTGTACAAACTGGTGTTTTCTGAAAAGTAAGACACTGTGAAAAGCAAGACCGGGGTTGGAGAGATGGCTCAGTAGTTAAGAGCACTTGCTGCTCTTCCAGAGATGGCAGGTTCGATCCCCAGACCCATATAGCAGACTGTCTCTAACTACAGTTCCAGGGATCCACTGCCATCTTCTGACTTCAGTGGGTCTTGCAACCAAGTGGGATGCCCTTCTGTATGCTGTGAATATGTTTTATTACCATTGGTTAATAAAGAAACTGCTTTGGCCTATGGCAGGGCAGAATAAGGCTAGGCAGGAAATCCAAACAGATACAGGGAGAAAGAAGGCAGAGTCAGGGAGATGCCAGCAGCTACTGGAGAAGCAAGATGTGAAGTAATAAGCCACGAGCCTCATGGTAAAATATAGACTAATAGAAATGGGTTAATTTAAGATATAAAAGCTAGTTAATAATAAGCCTGAGCTAATAGGCCAAATAGTTTGTCTCAGAGTGGTTATTCAAGACCTGGCAGGTGAGAGACAAACCTCCAGTTACAGTACACATACATTCATGCAGGCAAAATACTCATAAAGGAAGTGCCTTGTTCAAGAAGGTGTTGTGCAAGTTGCTGGGGGTTGGGGGTCATCAATGGTCTTACCAGTGCTGAACCCTGAATGCTATAATACTGACCTGCCAGGCCTCCTGGTACAATAGAGGCATGGTGGTTATGTGGAGCACAAATAATAAAAGCCCAGAGATAGATATTGGGGTTCAAGCTGAAGATAGAAAAGCAAAACAGCCAAGCCACTAGAAAAGTCTTACCCCTACCAAGACTGGGCAGTTGCAGACTGAACCTTGAACCTCTGTCTCCTCCCATTTTATATTCCCCTTTAGTGCTGGGATTTTTTTTTCTGAGACAGGGTTTCTCTGTAGCTTTGGGGCCTGTCCTTGAACTAACTCTTGTAGACCAGGCTGGCCTCAAACTCACAGAGATCTACCTTTCTCTGCCTCAAGTGCTGGGATTAAAGGTGTGAGCTACCACCACCTGGATCTGTTTCTGTATTGATCTTGTGCAGCCCAGGATAGCTTTGAATTCATGAAGATACATCTGCCTCTGTTTCACAAATCCATATGACCCTCAGACCATATGTAAAGTTATTACAGAAATCTTTCAATCCTTGCTCCTGAGAAGTCTTTTGAGTTACCCTGGATAGTGGCTTGGGAGCTGGACTTCCAGACCACTAAACTTGCCTAACAAGTTTGGTCCTCAGCACTGCCAAGAGGGTGAGAGAAAAAGAACACAATTAGTTCATCTATGTAAGGCCAGGCATGATGGTGCAGATCTGTAACACCAGCAACTCAAGAGGTGAAGGTAGGAGGGTCACAAGTTCAAAGCCTACCTGGGTTGCAGAGTGACATCATAGCCAGCCTTGACATCTTTGTGTTTTTGTTTGTTTTGGGGGGTTGTTTTGTTTTGTTTTTTTCAAGACAGGGTTTATCTGTAGTTTTGGAGCCTGTCCTGGAACTAGCTCTTGTAGACNCTGCCTCTGCCTCCTGAGTGCTGGGATTAAAGGCATGTGCCATCACTGCCTGGCAGCATCTTTGTTTTTTGTCTTTTTGGATTTTTTTTTAGATGAAATCTCACTATGTAGCCCAGGCTGGCCTTAAATTCAGCCATCTTCCTGCCTTAGCCTCCCAAGTGCTGGCATTACAGGAATGTACCATTACAATTGGCTCAGCCTGGGCAATTTAAGAATCTGTCTTAAAATAAAGGAGTATATAGGAAAAGCTGGAGAGATGGCTCAGCAGGTAAGAGTGAGCACTATTCTTGTAGGAGGGCCCAAATTCAGTTCCCAGTATTCACATGAGGATGCTCATAACCTTACCTGTAAGTCAGCTTCAGAGAACCCGATGCAGTCTCCTGGTCTTTGCACACACACACACACACACACACACACACACACAAGCATACATATAATTAAAAATTAAAATGTTTTCAAAAGTAAAAGGGGGTTAGAAATAAAGTTTAGTAACAGAGGACCTTTCTAGCATGTATAAAACCCTTAGCTCAGCCTCCAGCACCACAAACAAACAACCTCACAGAAAGAAAGAACCAGAAGGACATAATCTAAAATATATGATTTTGTTGCTTTAAATGAAAAACATTTTATGAATTTTGGTTCTTCTTACTCAACACTAAGATTTCTTAATAAACACATATGAATTTTCATTCTGATTATCAAAGTAAATAAAAATATGAAGGAAGTAGGGAAGTGTAAGATAAGGAAGGGGGGAAGGGAGAGGAGGGAGCAAGGGAGGGAAGGGACTCTCTGATTACCTCACCTCAAAGAGAAGGCTGAATGCATCCTCCTCTTGACTTGTGAGATGGACCGACAAGCCCTTAATGAAGACCCCTTGAGGGTTTTCCACGATGGTCATTGGTGTGACTGAGGGTCCAACATAGGGTAGCGTCGACAGGAGGTCAAACAGGTTCTCGTTATAGATTTCCAGGTAGGAAACACGCACAGTGATGGCATGTGTGGGGCGCTCTTCAATCATCTTAAAAACCTAGATGGAAATTTGACCACAGTCACTAAGAGTAGAACTCCAACAGTCAGCTAGTTAATGTCAGCCCACGTCTTTCCTAGGAGAGAGCATCAGGAGTGTCGCACCATTCTTGTCCTGAAGAGGTTTCCAGTCTGGCTGATGTCATGATGACAGTTGCCATCAACACCCAGTGTTGCCTGTCAGCCTACCGTACAAGACTATCGACTTCTGGTTTTATTGTTATGGTTGCTTTTTGAGGCAGGCTTCCACACTGTGTCCCAGGCTGACTGGAATTCAAAATGTAGCCCAGTTAATTATCCAACTCACCAGCTCCCTGCTTCAGTCTTCCCAAGTACTGGAATTACAAGTATGAGCCATCGTGCCTAGCTAGAGATGTTGAAGTGTGCTGTTTGTTTTGAGATAGGGTCTCATGGAACCCAAATTGCTCAGGAATTCTCAGTTTAACCAAAGATGACCTTGGACTTCTGATCCTCTTGCCTCCATTTCCTGGTTACAAACACATGCCACTGTGCCTTTTTGGTCCTTCAGTGCTGGGGCTCAAATCCAGGGCTTTGTGCATGTTAGGCAAGCTCTTTACCAATTGAGCTACACCATCAGCCTTTAGATATTGAAACTTTGACAATGTGATAGTAAGAATGTTACTTCAGAAAAAACGAGCATGTGGGGTTTATAAGAAAGGCTTCCCAACCCCAGAGTCAGGGTTTCTCTGTGTAGCCCTGGCTATTCTAGAACTTACTCTGTAGATCAGTCTGGCCTTGAACTCAGAGATCCAACTGCTTCTGCCTCCTCCCAAGTGGTGGAATTAAAGGCATGGACAACCATGCCAGCCCAGCGGGAGGAATACCTTTGCATCCTCACAACACCTGGGCTAGCAGGTCCCAAGGGAAGGCCCTTCTGTCCAGGCTTCTGCTTTAATCCCAGAACCATGGCTGCCACAGTCCTAAAGGCTCAGTCGTGCCCTGCTTCTTGTCCTTCTTCTTTCAGGAGCTACTGAATGGAAGAAGCTACAGCAAGATAATACATTAGCTCGAAAAGAGCTGTTCCCCTTCATTAAAACCAGCAACAAGCATGATTAGGCCCTCCAAATCCTTAATTACAGGGTCACAGACATGGGAGCAGTGGGAGCCTGATTAGCACGGCTGTTCTCCTTCACAAATAAGGAAGCAGGCTTAATAAGACAGTGAGAGTCTGTCTGAAAGTCAAAGCCCTGGTTTTCTTGGGACTCTTGACTCTACCCCAAGCGTAGTCATAGCATCCTGTCTCCAGAGCCAGTGCTAGTTATAGTTCACTTGAAGGCTGAGCCCACTGTCTCTAGTAGCCAACCTGGAGAGAAGAGGGTAGCTGTGTGGCATCCCAACCAGGGGCCCATTCTCTACCTGCTGCAGGGCACGAGGGAGAATACCCCGGTGCTTGTAATTCTCAGTTGCCCCCGTCATGGTGTATGTCTTGCCGGCTCCTGTCTGCCCATAACACATGATGGTACCTGCAAACATTTCAAAATATGTCTGAGTGGCATGCAGACAAAGTCACTTCATGAACAACTCTTGTATCCTCAGCATGCTTGGTGCCACCCGGGACACTTGATGAAGTAAAGGTAGCTAGTTGAAACATCCAAAGATGGAAGAGGGCAAGTACACAGAGAATAGGGACATAAACAGAACATGAACATGTGCCCTCAACCTGTGATCTACATAGAACTCTACACTCTTCTCTTCCCAGATGACCTGGTCCTAGGGTTAGGGGACGCTGTGGCTGCAGCTTTTCTTGAAGAGAATAGGAGGGAGCCAGAGCATTAGACTCCAGTCCTTCTCAAGGCCATGAACTGAGAGCTAGCAGGAGACACCCCACAGAGACAAGTTTTCAGAAAGAGATGGAGTAAGAGAGGTGAGCTTTTTTGTTAATCTGTTTGAGACATGGTCTCACATAGCCCACGTTGGCATCAAGCTATGTAGCCAAGAATGACTTGAACTCCTAATCTGCCTGCTTCTACTGCCCAAGTACTGGGATAGCTAGCCTGTGACCCTACTCCTTGCTAAGAGAATTTTTAATGGACTACAAGGCTACTGGTTAGTACCATGTCACTTCCAGAAATGGGTCACCATGACTGGGCCATGACCTGTGCCCAACTGCCTACCCTGGCAAGACTTTCATTTGCACCTTTTACATCATCATTATACTAGGCTCTGGGACTCAAACCATTGTCACCTTGGGTGCTGGGATTAGAGGTAGGTTTTAAATGAGTGGCCCCAATTCAGCATCTGAGTTGGAGCCAGAAACAGCAGTGAGCCCATTGCTAATGAACCAGAAGTCATTCAGCTGGCAGTCAGAGCCCATCTGTAGTTCTGTAGCACCAAGTACCTGACTATTAAGCTTCTTAGTTCTTAATCCCCCGATCTTTACCTCCAGGCCACAGCCTCTCAGGGAATCATGAAAATATCATTGGTCAGTGAGGACCATGCATATTTTTCACATAAATAATATATTGCAATGCTGGCACCTCAAGATTCACTGGATTTTCATCACAAAACTGAGTCTGGCTATATAATTCAAACTGTTCTCAAATTCCTAATCAGCCTATCTCTACCTCCCAAGTGCTGGAATTAATAAGCATGCACAACCATGCCTGGCTCTCTTTATGGACATTCCCATAGAAAATCTAAAACTTTTGGAGCTGTGTATAGCAATAGAACATGTGCTTAATATTTGGTTTTTATGCTTCCCACCAAGCAACCAACCAGCAATAAACCCTTGCAAAATAGAGAACACTCTAATCAGTGGCCACCAGATGGCAAAGTCTGTAAACTGCAACTTTATTTTTATTTAAGTTTTTTTTTAATTTTTAGATAGGGCCACATGTAGCTGAAGCTGGCATCTCATTGGTAATAGCTGAGGATGACTTTGAACTCCTGATCCTACTGCCTCTACTTCCAAGTGCTGGAATTACATAAATTTGCTATTACATCACTCTCTCAAGGTGCTGGGTTTTTTGGTTTATTTTGATTTATTTTTAAATGTATGGAGTGTTTTGCCTGCATGTCTGTCTGTAGATCATGTGAGTGCCTGGTCCCAAAGAGGCCAGAAGAAGGTGTTGGACCCCCTTGGAACTGGAGTTATAGAAGGTTGTGAGCTGCCTTGTAGGAGCTGGAAATTGAACCTGGGTCAAGAGCAAGCAGTCAGTGCTCCTAACTGAGGAGCCATTTCTCTAGCCCCATTAACTTTTATAAAGATTAAAAAACAAACAAAACAAAACATGCGTAATGGCACAGGCTTGTATTGTAATCATAGGACTGGGGAAGCAGAGGCAGGAAAACAGGTAAAAGGTCAAGGCCAGTCTGGGATATAGAGCAAAACCCTGTTTTAAAACCTACTTTATTTCAGCACTCAGGAGGCTGAGCATTCAGATATGTGAGTATGAGGTCAGCCTGGTGTAGACAGTGAGTTCCAGGATAGCCTAAGGCTACACAATGAGATCTTGTCTCAAAAAACAAAAACCAAACAACAACAACAACAAAACCCAAACTAGGTGGTGATGTCACACACCTTTAGTCCCAGCATATGGGAGGCAGAAGCAGGCAGATCTCCTGAGTTTGAAAATAAAAACTTTAAAATAGTCTTTGATCAAATAAGTTCATAAAAAAACTAGAGATGACTGGAAAGGAGGGGACATTTCAGGGTCAGGTAGAAACCTGGTGCAAGGGAAACTCCCAGGAATCTACAAGGATGACCCCAGTGGATATGCAGACTGAACTGGCCATCTCCTGTGATCAGGTGAGACTTCCAGTGGAGGGATTGGGACATCAACCTAGCCACACAACCTATGACCTACAGTCTGTCCTGTCTATTGGATATAAGGGGGAAGGAAGGGTGTGAGGGTTGCAGAGAGATGTGGCAGTGGCCAACCAATGACTGGTTCAGCCTTTCAGACCTATGCCATGAAAGTGAGCCCACCCCTGTCACTGCATGGAGTGCCAGGACCCAGAGGCTGGATGGCCCAGAGACTTGGAACAGAACCAAATGTGACTGGAGGGGGGAAAAGTGTCAATGTAATGATGCCAAACAATATTCTGCTATACTCATTGATTTATGAGTATACCCCCAATTGTTATCAGTGAGCCTTCATCCAGTAAACTGATGGAAACAGATGCAGAGATCCACAAACATTAGGCCAAGCTCAGGGAATCCAGCTGAAGAGAGGGAGGATGGACTGTAGGAGCCAGAGGGGTCAAGGATACCACAAGAAAACCCACAATAACAACTAACCTGGGCTCATAGGAGCTACAGAGTCTGAACCAACAACCAGGGAGCTTGCATGAGACTGACCTACATATATGTGACAGTTGTGTAGATTGGTTTACTTATGGGACTCCTAACAGTGGGAGTAGGGGTCCCGAACTATTTGGCGGGCTTTGGGGAACCTATTCCTCATACTGGACTGTCTTGCTCAGCCTGAATACAAGGGGAGGCGCTTAGTTCTATCAAAACTTATATGCTATGTTTTGTTCATCTCCATGGAAAGCCTGTCCCTTTCAGAACAGAAACAGAGGAGTGGATGGGGGAAGCGAGGCACAGAGGGGAGGTTGGGGGCAGAAAGGGAGGAGAGGAGGGAGGGGAAACTCGTTGAGATGTAAAATAAAATAAATAAACATGATTTTAAAAATTCCCAATAAAGTTATTTTTAGGTTAGGCATGGTTGCTTATACCTTTAATACCAACACTTAGGAGGCAGAGGCAGAGGTAAGTAGTACTCTGTGAGTTTGAGGCCAGCCTGGTCTACACAGTGAGTTCTAGGCCAGATAGGGCTACATAGTGAGACTGAGACTGAGATTAGGTCCCCCTCCAAAAACCCCAATGTTTGAGAGATTTGAAACAAGACTATAATTGGTAACCTAAGAACCATGAAAAGTCAGGGTCTTCTTACAATCCAACAAAGGTAAGAGACTGGATAGAACCATGCCTACAGTAGATGTTCTACCACTAGAGCACAGGCTGACAAGCTTATAATGTTAGTAGGCAAAGGTCTTAGGTCTGATTAAATTACCATTGTATCCGTCAAGGGCTTGAGAAACTGCGTCCCTGGCGACTGTCTCATAAACCAAGTCTTGGGAGGCATCATGAAGAACTCCATCCAGCTTGAATGACCAATCTGTCTGCTGGTTATTGACAACTCCTCTCCGACTATCTTTTTTCAAGTGAATATCAATGCTCTAGGGAAAGAGAGGGGGGGAGAAGTCTGGTGTGGATGATACACACCTGAAATCCCAGCCGTTGGAAGGCTGAGTCAGAAAGAGCTGGAACTTCTGGAGGGTCTACATAGTAAGAAATGTCAAAGAAGACGGAGGGAGTTGGAGTTATTTTTAGGAAACCTTTGTAAAAAGTTCTCTTATAGCACTCAGGAAACAGAGGCAGACAGATCTCTGTGAGTTCAAAGTCAGCCTGATCTACATAGAGAGTTCCAGGACAGCCAGGGCTACATAAGGAGATTGTATCAAATAAATAAATACATAATCACTGATAACTGAGGACTAACAGAAAACAAAGGTGTGAAATTTTTAAAGTTTTTAAGATTTATTTTACATGTGTGACTACTTCATGTAAATGTATTTGTGTGTACCACATGTGTGCCTGGTACCTGCAGAGTTTAGGAAAAGGTGTCAGATCCCCTGAACCAGAGTTACATATAGCTGTGAACTCTCATGTGGGTACTGAGAATGAAGCCCAAGTCCTCTGCAAGAGCAGCCAGTGCTCTTAACTACAGAGCCATCTCTCTAGTCCCAGTTTATCAGGTTCTAATTAAATCAGATTTAGCTACATCCCATAAGTATAGAAGCTTTGAATTAGGCAAGAGTAGCAGTGAAATTGAAAACAATGGCCCTGGCTCAGGCTCTATCCTCCCTCTGTGTGGTGACAGGTGGTGACACCCCTCTATCCTCCTCTATCCTCCATCTGTGTGGCCACAGGTGGTGACACCCCTCTATCCTCCTCTATCCTCCGTCTGTGTGGCCACAGGTGGTGACACCCCTCTATCCTCTATCCTCCGTCTGTGTGGCCACAGGTGGTGATGCCCCTCTATCCTCCATCTGTGTGGCCATAGGTGGTAACACCCCTCTATCCTCCTCTATCCTCCATCTGTGTGGCCACAGGTGGTGACACCCCTCTATCCTCTGTACTGTGTTCAGGGTTTACTTCACAAACAGTTGTGAGTCACTGGGAGTATGATGGAATGGGCACATAAGTCTCTGAACTTTTCCAACATAGTCACTTGTGTTAAAGTAAATCGCATATTGGGGGATATTTGATCACACTGTGAACCCCAAGTTTGCATTTGTGTTAATAAAATAAAATTAACCTTGGGTCAGGAGGCTGTGTTTGCAACCTGTTGACAGAAAGTAACCATAGAGCACCTGAGGGCATCTGGGGGAGATAGAGAGACACTGGAAGTAGCAGGGTGGGGTTCAGAGTGGCGAGGCCTTTTCTGGTTTGGAGACACCAGCAAGGAGGGAAGGTTAGCTAATTGTGACCCAGCCTCTCTGATGTAGCAGGTTTTTACCCCAGTCTTTGAATTTTGAGTCTTATTTATAAATACAATGACAGAGATTTAGCTACCTTTAGCAGCTGGGACAGAGCAGGTGGCTGCGGGAACAGGATTCCCACCACTCTGTGGCCCGAGCAGCCAGGCCGCTGCTAGAGAAGCAGACTGGCAACAGAGGAGTTGAAATTGTTGGCTGAAATAGCAGCATATTAAGTAAGGCGTAGCCACTGTGCAGAAGTTAAAACAACTAATCAGCAGATTTTCAGAGGTACCTTCAACCAATTCCCAGTAAGTTCCCAAGCATTTTTAAAGACATTTTTGCAATACAAAGGCTCACTTTGAATTTAGGTATTTGGACTTTTCCTTTCAGTCTCTCAGTTGTTCAAACCACAGTACAGCACCATGCCAGCTAGTTCCAAGCTCTTGATGGGGACTCTCCCTGCAATCTTCTACTGGTTGCTAGAACCCAAGCTCCAAGACCTAGGCACCTAGAGAAGAACAAAACCACGGCCAAGGCAGAAGGGGCACCAGGTGTGGTGATGTGCGCCTATCATCCCAGAACTTGGGGAGGAGAAGCAAAAGGATCATGAGTTCCAAGTCATTCTCTGTTAAACGGCCAGCTGGATTACATGAGACCCTGTCTCCAGGAAAAAAGTCAAAACAAACAGCACCACATATTAAACGTTGCCTCCCAAGTTTCCTGCTCTCTGCCTCTCCGTGTATTGAAATCATGCCCATGGAGCTCGCTATCCAGGGTCCTTGAGGTCTTTTCTAACTACCAGGACTTTCAAGACCTGAGCAATTTGTTCTTGAACTATTTGTTTAAAAAGGGTCTACCTGAAGGCTGGCAAGATGACTCAGTGAGGAAAGGTGCCTGCCACCAAGTCTGACAACCCAAGTTTGGTTCCCCAGGACCCATGTGGTGGAAGGAAAGAATCTACTCTACAGTCCCACAAGTTGCTCTCTGACATCCACATTTGTGCTGCAGCATACATGTGTGTGCGTGAGTGTGTGTGTGTGTGTGTGCGTGAGTGTGTGTGTGTGTGTTTGAACGTGCATACAACAGCATGTGTATGGAATCTGGAGGACAACTTTGAGGAGTTGATTCTCTTTCCACTTGTGGATCCAGGGAAGGAACTCAGGTCCTCATACTTGGTGGCAGGCAGGCGTCTCTCCCCATGGAGCCATCTCTCCAGTCTCTCTGTTTGATCCTGAAATGGCTGCTGGGAAACAGGTCACACTGAGCTGGGGAAAGAAGGGCCGGACAGGTGAAAGCAAACACATTGCACTTACTTTGTTGTCATCTCCGTATTTGATCATTTCGTGAGCAAAGTCATCAGTAGGCTTGACCCGGACAAATGCTTGAACCTTTTTCCTAGTACCCATTCTAGCTAGAGAGAAGAGAACAACAACAGATTTAGCAGCCATCATCAAATACCGACTAGAAGGGAGAAGACATTTGTCAAGATTGTAATGAATGCCTGGCATGGTGGTGCACACATGTAACCCTAATACTTGGGAAGTGAAGGCTGGTGGATCAGAGTTCAAGGCCAGCCTCAGCTCCATTGTGAGCTGGAGGACAGCTTGGGCTACAAGAGACCAGCTGCAATCCACCATCACCACCCACCAAGCACATGAAGTACATAGCCCCCACCTCTGAAAGAGCAGTCAGTGCTTTTAACTGTGGAGCCATTTCTCCAGCCCCCTCAAAACAGGGATTCACACATATATTTGTCTTTATTCATTATACCATAACAAACTAAGTCTATATATATTAAAATAAATGTTTGTTTCAGCTTTGTGGATGGACACTGTAAAAGAATGGGATAGCAGTGATAGGTAGGCAAGCTTAGTTAAAAGACTTCTCTAACTATGAAGAGTTGTCTCAAAACAGACAAGACCTTGTGGTCACAGAAACTAAAAGTCAAGTGAAATCCAAATGCCAGTTAAAAGAGATGTCACCAATGGGACTGCTGCAATGAAGTCCCACAGTGGAGAAGCAAAGAAGTGACTGAATGGAATTGATATTCAACTAATTTTGTTTTGTCTTGAGACCAAGACTCATATATCCCAGTCTGGCCTTTTAAAATTAATTAATTTATTTTTAAAATTAAAATTAAATTTTAAATTAAAATTAATTTAATTAATCTAACTAAGTGTGTGGAAGTCAGAACACATGGGTTCCAAGAAGGAAATGCAGATCACCAGACATGCAAGGCCAGTAGTATTCCTTTGCTCAAGAGCATTACTCATGAGCATCTCCCTGGCCCAAGGCTAACCTTTAACTCTTTAGCCTTCTGTCTTTACTTCCCAGATGTTGTATTACATGTGAATACTGTGGTGCCCAGTTAACTGTTATGACTTTAAGGGGGACCAAAAACTTGGTCACTTTTTTAAGTGTTTCATGCTATATAGAGATGATAGAGGACTAGAATGACACAAAATCCTAAGACTCTAAGGAAAGGTAAGTAAAATCTACTTATAAAAATCATCTATTTTGTTAAGTCTGGCTAATTTACACTAGAAAGTCAAGAAAAGCCTATAAAAATATACTAAATAATTTGATTATTAGGAAAATTGACATAGTACAGTTTTAGGCTGAAGCACTGTGTGTGGGTGTGTGTACACATGCATGTGTGTGTGTACACATGTGTGTGCATGTATCCTTACCTGTGAGTGTGTGTACAAGTAGAGTGGAAACAGGATGTCTGCACTATTGATTTCCACCTTATATTCTGAAGCAGGGTGTCACTGTACCTGGAGCTCACCATTTTGGCTATGCTTGTTGGCCAGGAAGCCCAAAAGACGCACATGTTTCTCAGCTCCAGCGAGCAACTTTTATGTGGGAGTTATGGATGCAATCTCAGGTCTTCATGCTTGAAGCAGCAAGGACTTTATCCAATGAGACATCTCAGAGCCCTAAGATGGGCCCTTCCTAAGTCAGGGGTGGGGGCAGCAGTGAGAGTCTCAGAGCCCTAAGATGGACCCTTCCTAAGACACAGGTGGGGGCAGACCACTAAGGTGGTCTGTGGTGTCTGCCTAAAATCGCAGCACTTGGGAAGTGGAGGTCTGAAGATCAGAAGTTCAAGGACATTCTCAGTTACGTAGAGAGTTCAAGGCCAGTCTGGGGTAAACAACACTCTGTCTCAAACAAACAAAAACCCCCAACACCATTTGTAACTACTATTATACAATATACAAAACAAAATTTAAATACAGAAAAGGTCCACACAGCAGGATGTAGGCTGTACTGTACACTTCCCCTCTAATTGCCCCATCAGGGCTGGGCTGGTTCAAGAAGGAATAAAACATCTTCCCCCGAAGTAACCTGCACTTTTACTGAGGGAGGGGACAGGGAAGAAGAAGATAGGGGAAAAGGAAAAACAAGCATTTATCAGCAAAAGAACTGGCTGAATTTATGAAAAGTTAGGAAAATGTTAGATAAAGGAAGTTGATTCAGTCTCCTAACAAGCTGGAGGGATGTTTAATGATTTTTTTTAAAAAAACCTTTACAGAAAAACACTTTCATGTGAAACAGAATCTTTTCTAATACTCATAGAAATCATATAAGGCACCAAAATGTTGTGGCTTATGCCTTTAATCCCAGCACTCTGAAGGCAGAGGCAGGAGGTTCTATGAGTTTGAGACCAGCTTGTTCTACATACCGAGTTTCAGGCCAGCCAAAGTTACATAGAAAGACTCTGGGTCAAACAAATAAACACATGAAAAAGAAATAAAAGGGCCAACAAGATGGCATGGGTAAAGGCACCTGCCACCAAGCTTGACAATCTGAGTTTGACCCTCAGGGCTTACATGGTGGAAGAAATGACCCAATTACTCCAAGCTATCCTCTGACTTCCACACATGTTCTTTGGCACATATGGGCACTCATGTGGGCACACACATGCATGCACACATATTTAGTAAACTATAAAAATATTAAAAGCATATTAAATAAGTAATAGTAATATTTTACATGTACTTTTCTAATAGATGTGCAAAGGTGCTACCTAACAAAAATTATTCTAGATTTTAAAAGTATTAGTGGCGTTCACATTTCTAAACACAGCATGGGATCATTTCCTCTTAAAATAACATCATCACCATGGTGTTACGTATCCTACAGAAACAAATTAACTTGAAGGTGCTGCTCTGCCAGCTGCCAGTTTTGACAATGTGGATAAAATGAAAGCATCACCCGTCATACGCAGAGCAGCTGTCAAACCAGGTAAGTGAGCACAGCACTCCCAGATTTGCCTGTTCCGATGTGAGCACTTTCTAAATCCTTCAATTACTATTTCATGGGAGCCTTTTTCTAGCACTCTTGGAACTTTCAGAATTTTTTGGTTGCTAGAAAATTAATCTGAAAAATATTGGGGTAAGAAAAGAACGTGCCGGGCAGTGGTGTCATGCGCCTTTAATCCTAGCACTTGGGAGGCAGAGGCAGGCAGATCTCTGTGAGTTTG
>LOJH01014337.1:29406-41112 GCA_001685095.1 Ellobius talpinus | reverse complement strand
ATGAATACAGTTTCCGTGTAATTATTTTGGGTGTAAAGTTGGCGGGAAGTGGCCTGCTGCTCTCCTTCAACAGATGAATGAACTGCCTGCCCTTGCTGAGTTCACGTTTTCCTTTTTCTTCAATCCAGGACCCCAGCCAGTGGAATGGTGCCATCCACAGGTAGGGTGAGTATTCCTGCCTCATTTAGCATACAGAAACTCCCTCACAGGTATGCAGAGCAGTTTATCTCTGGACGACTGTAGATCCCATTGAGGTGATGATAATAACCCTTGCAGAAGCTATAGAAGAAAAAGACAGCCAGGCAGTGATGGTGCACTTCTTTAATCCCAGCACCTGGGATGCAGAGGCAGGAGGATCTCTGAGTTTGAGGCCAGCCTGATCTACGAAGTGAGTTCCAGAGCTGTTTCACAGAGAAACCTTGTCTCAAAACAAAAACAAAAGAAAGAAGGAAAGAAAAAAGGGAGGGAGNAGGGAGAAAGAGAGATAAAGAGATAGCTGAAAAGTACCTTCATTGTCTTTCAGAGCTAGGACATTGGTCATCTCTTGTCACTGAAAAGCAGGTTCTCTGTCATTTTGTGCCACATCATCATATCCCAAGCTCTCAGGTCTTTAGCCTCAGAAGGAGTCCTGCCATCAGTTTCCCTAGTTCTGAGGCGATTTTGGATTTCCACTCCTCTGACTTCCTAGGTTCTTCAGTTTGCAAACAAGTTATATCAGCCTCTACAATTTCTTAAGGTCACACTGACCGATCTTCACTCCCTCCTCTCTCTCTCTCTCCCATCTATTATTTTTTCCTAGCTCATATACTTGACCCTTGGCTCATAGATCAACTGCAATGCTTGTTTGGCAGAAATAACCTAAATATCCATCTTCAGAGTATCTGATCCCTTGGTTTCCTAGTTGTGGGAGAAAAATGCATTATCAACAGCCCTGGAAGGATGGAGTAAGAGCCTGATGACTGCTCTGGACTGCAGACATTGTTCTGGGTGCCTCTCACCGTCACAGCAGCACCCTGAGTCCCTCATAGTATTGTCAGCTGCAGAAATTGATGTAGCCAGCATTTTCTTTGCTCACTGCCATGAGAAATTGCAACTAACACACATATTCCTAAATCCCATCAAATGACTACCATTCGCCTCACTGGCCATTCAGTAAAGGGTGTAACTTAAGAGACAGAATCAGCCTCATACTCTATGCCATACTACCTGTGGAGGTTTATAGTATTTTATCTAGGAACAGCCATCTGAGTGTAATTGGATAGCTGAAGGATTTGCTTTGAAGCTTCATATAGTAGGAGCCACAATGGTTTTCACTTAGTGCTTCTTTGGACAGGCTTTCAGTGTGGTGAAGAGGCATTCATAGCACCTCTTGGCACGATCCAGGTGTACTCCTCAAGCAGGAAGATAGATTGGTATGTTTCGGAACAACTTCCCTCAGTGAGGCTTGCAAGAGGAACCCATCATAACAAATGACATCCTGGGCTTCGTTCCATCAGCCAGGCCTCTTTGCTCTTCCAGGCACAGCTATAGATGACAACTCTATCCACTCTTTGCAGACATATCTGTATCCACTCTATGCCCTCATGGCTGTATCCTCACACTGCAGTCAAGTGGCTGGCACTTCTGTAGTCTACTGAACCCATGTATGGAAGAGTTAGCATCCCCAGGACAGCTCTCTCCCCCAAAAGAAGCTTAACTGTATAAACTCCCCAGGCCCCATCTTTGTAATATATGATGTAGAAGCATGTCACAGATGGCCTGGAGGGATCAAGCCACCATTTTCCAGAGTGACAGCCTCACACATAAACATTGGAATTGTTTCCTCCCTCTTTCACATTCTTCATTCCCTCAGATTTTGGGCTCATTGTCCACATGAACAAAGCCAAAGAAGACTATAGAAAATAAAAATTGCAGATTTCCCAGTGTCCTAGTTAGGGATACTATTGCTATGATGGAACTCCATGACCAGCTTGGGGAGAAAAGGGTTTATTTGGCTTGCATTTCTATGTCACTGTTCACTAATGAAGTAAGTCAAGGCAGGAACTCAAACAGAGCAGGAACCTGGAGGCAAGAGTTAATGCAGAGGCCATGGAGGGGTGTTGCTTACTGGCTTGCTCATCATAGTTACTCAGCCTGCTTTCTTATAGAACCCAGGACCACCAGCCCAGAGTTGGCACCACCCAGAATGGCCTGGGCCCTCTCCAAATCACCAACAGCCTAATTTTATGAAGGCATTTTCCCAATAGAGGTCCTCTCCTCTCAAATGACTTTAGTTTGCATCAAGATGACATAAAGCTACCCAGAATACCTGGGAACCCATCAGTGAAGAAAGCCTCTAGAGAAGCAGGGAAGCTACCTCCAGATCTTTAGCTCTCTTCCAAATCTAATACCCTAGTCACACCCAAGCTCTGCAGTAGATCACCTGATGTGACTTCCCCTTCTTCCCTGACCCTATGTCCAGTGAATTATGCAGATCTTACCCTCTGAACATCGTCCCCTCCCCTCATCACTTTATCCTAGCCCCCAACTCCATCAGGTATTCCCTGGGAATCCTCAGGACACTCTGGCTGGGGAAGCAGGTAGGCTAACTACAAATTTTTCACCTCTCCTTTCTCTCCTTCAAATTCAATCCCTCAGTCTCATCCTCAGCTCTGTAATAGACTTCCTGTTGTTGCCCCTCCTTGTGCTCTGTCACATTCCAAGAAGACTAAGCATATCCTTGAAGAACACCTGTATTTTTCCCTCCTGTGGACCCCCTCAGTTCCCACCCTCTTAGCCCATCCCCATTACTAAATGTCAGCTCCCCAAACCTAGAAAAATCCTCCAACAGGAGATTTCAAATCTTAACATCTCCAACACAAGGGCACCCAAGTTGGTAAAAGAAACACCACTACAGTTTAAATCACATATTAACCCTCATACACTGGTGTGGGACAATTCTGTATTCTGCCAATTATGTTTTGAATAAACACTGATTGGCCAGTAGCCAGGCAGGAAGTATAGGTGGGACAATCAGACAGGAAGTAGAGGTTTGGAAATGAGAACAGGAGAATTCTGGGAAGGAGGAAGCCCATTCCATCCCAGTCCTGTCCAGATACTGAAGAAGCAAGATGTGACCTGCCCAATGAAAAAGGTACTGAGTCATGCGGCTAACATATACTAGAATAATGGGTTAATATAAGTTATAAGAGCTAATACGAANGGCCAGTAGCCAGGCAGGAAGTATAGGTGGGACAATCAGACAGGAAGTAGAGGTTTGGAAATGAGAACAGGAGAATTCTGGGAAGGAGGAAGCCCATTCCATCCCAGTCCTGTCCAGATACTGAAGAAGCAAGATGTGACCTGCCCAATGAAAAAGGTACTGAGTCATGCGGCTAACATATACTAGAATAATGGGTTAATATAAGTTATAAGAGCTAATACGAAGCCTGAGCTAATGGGCCAATCCGTTTATATCTAATGTAGACTCTCTGTGTGATTTTCTCTGGGACTAAATGGCTGGGCAACCGGACAACAAACCCCAACAAGCAGGCCCTCATGTTACAACACACTGATAGTGGGAGACTTTAATACCCCATTCTTGCCAATAGACAGATCATCAAGAAAAATAAAATGAAGCAGAAATGCTGAAGCCAACTGACATTATAAAACAAATATACCTAATAGATATTTACTTAACATTTTACCCAAACAAAAGAATATACTTTCTTCTCAATACATGTGCATACACACAAAGCAAGTCTCAACAAACACGGAAAATTTGAAATAATACCCTGCATCCTATCTTATCACTACAGATTAAAACTGGATATCAACAACAATAGAAAGCTTACAAAGTCAACGAAACTGAATACCTCACTATTGAATGAAAAATGGATCGAGGCAGAAATTAGGAAAGGAACAAAGATGTCCTAGAATTGAATGAAAATGAATATACAACATACCCTAACTCATGGGGCATAATGAAGGCAGTTCTAGGAGGCAAGTTCATAGCACTAAGTATCTACTTACAAACTGGAGAAGTCTCATACTAGCAACTTAGCACACCTGAAGGCTCTAGAACCAAAAGAAGAACTCACATCAAAAAGGAGAAGATGACAAGAAATAATCAAACTTGGGACTAAAATCGGTAACGTAGAGATAACAAAGACAAAGAATTAATAAAATTAAGTATTCATTATTTAAGGAAATCAATAATATTGGCAACCTATATTCAAATTAAGTAAAAGGAGAAGAAAGAACATCCAAATTAACAAAATTAGAAATAAAAATGAGGGCATAACAATAGACACTGAGGAAATCCAGAGGATCATTAAGGACATACTTAAAGTACTACCTTAAAATGGGCAAACAAAGAAGCCCTGTACTCCACCTAATTGGAAAATCTAAAAGAAATGGATAATTTTCTCTATACATACCACTTACCAATGTTAAATAAAGATCAAACAAGCAATTTAAACAGACGTAATTCCTAGTGAAATAGATGCAATAATTAAAAGTTCCCCAGCCAAAAAAAGCCTGGGACAAATGGCTTTAGCACAGAATTCTAACAGACTCTCAAAGAAGAGTTAATGTCAAAAATTACTCCAAAAAAATAGAAGCAGAAGAAACACCGCCCAATTTATTTTATAAGGCCATAATTACCCTGATACCCAAACCGCTTGAAGACACAACAAAGAAAATCACAGACCAATTTGTCTTCTGCACATAAATGCAAAAATTCTCAATAAAATACTTGCAAAACAAGTCTAAGAACACATAAAAATCATCATCCACCATGATGTAGTAAACTTCATTCCAGAAATTCAGGGAAGTTCTGCATATAAAAATCAGTGAGTATAATCTACCATATAAACTAATTGAGACAGAAAAACAAAATGATCTTATTAGATGCAAAAAAAGTCCCTTGACAAAATCCAACACCCCTTCATGATAAAAGTCCTGGAGAGATTATGGACATACCTCAACATAAAAAGGCAGTTTATAGCAAGCCCATAGCCAACATTAACTTAAATAGAGAGAAACTCAAAACAATTTAATTTAAATCAAGAACAAGACAAAGTTGTTCACTCTCTCCATACCTATGCAATATAGTACTTGAAGGAGATCAAACTGGAAAGGAAGAAATGTAAGTATCTTTGTTTGAAGATGATTAGATAGTATACATAAGTGACCCTAAAACTTCTACCATGGAACTCCTACAGGTGATAAACTCTTTCAGTGAAGTGGTCACGTACAAAATTAACTAAAAAAGAAAAATCAGTAGCTCTCCTACATACAAATCACAAAAGAACTGAGAAAGAAATCAGAGTAGCAACACCCTTCACCGTAGCATCAAATAATACAAAATACCTTCGGGTAACTCTAACCAAGTAAGTGAAAGACCTGCATGATAAAAACTTCAAATCTTTAAGAAGCAAATTGAAGAAGGTATCAGAAAATGAAAAGATCTCTCATGCTCATGGATCAGTAGGATTAATAAAGTAAAACTGGCCTACCTACCAAAAACAATTTGTAGATTCTAAGCAATCTCCATCAAAATTCCAACAGAATTCTTCACAGATCTTGAAAGGGTAATTTTCAGCTTCATGTGGAAACACACACACACACACAAACGTGTGCGTGCGAAAGCTAAAATCAATACTGCATAACAAAAGAACTACTGGAAGTATCACCATGCCTGACCTCAAACTATACTACAGAGGTATAGTAATAAAAACTGCACGGTATCGGCACAAAAACAGACACATTCTGTTGATCAACAGAATGGAACTTATGATCCAGACATAAATCCACACACTTATATACACCTGATTTTGATTTTAAAAAATCCGAAATATACTCTGAAAAGAAGAGACAGCATCTTCAACAAATGATGCCGACTAAACTGGATGTCTACATGTAAAAGAATTTAAATAGATCTATATTTATCTCCCTGCATAAAACTCAACTCCAAAAGTATCAAAGACTTCAATATAAGGCCAAATACAATGAAGCTGATGAGAGGTAAATGGGGGAACAGTCTTGAACTCATTGGCTATATTTTTATAAGAAAGGAAAGACTTTCTGAACAGAACACCATTAGCATGGGCACTAAGATCAACAATTAATAAATGGGACCTCATGAAACTGAAAAGCTTCTACTTGGCAAAGGATGTCATCCTGACAAAGTGGCAGCCTCCAGAACGGGATGATAAAAACTAGTATATATAGTATGCTTATACTATACAGTATATATAATATAGTATATGTAATATAGTATATGTAATATAGTATATATAATATAGCATATATGATATAGTATATATATAATATGCAAAGAACTAAAAAAACCTGAATTTCAAGAAAACAAATAACCCAATATAAACATGGGGTTTATATTCAAGTAGAGATTTCTCAAAAGAGGAAATTCAAATTGCTGGGAAAAGACTAAAAAAAATGTTCAACATGCCTAATCTTCAGGGAAATGCAAACTTGTACAACCACTATGGAAATCAGTGTGGTGTTCCTCGGGAAGATGGAAATAGAGCTACCTCAAGATCCAGCTAAACTAGTCTTGGGCATATATCCACAGAGACACTTACTCAACCATGTTTTTTGCTGCTCTATTTATAATAGCCAGAAATTGGAGACAGTCTAGATATCTATCAACAGATGAATTTAAAAAAAAAGTATGGTACCTTTACACCACGGAATATTACTCAGCCATTAAAAAAGGAAATCATGAAATTCCCAGGTAAATTGATAAAACTAAAGTTCGAAAAACCATCCTGAATCAGGCAACTTAGATCCAAAAAGACAAATAAGGTGTGTATTCATTTATTTGTGAATATTAGCTCAGATGTCAAAGATAAGCTACAATCCAGAGAACCACATAGATTAGGTATAGAGAAAAGAACTAAGGGGGAACAAATAAATCTTCCTAAGAGAAACAGAATAGATAGGTATGGACGGGGATGGAGCACTGGAACAAGACATTCAAGTGAGAAGCTGGAAGTAGAGGACAAAGGAAGTACTATAGGGAGAGAGAGAGAGATAAATTAAGGGCCATTTGGGAGGTAGTACAGAAACCTAATAAAATAGAAGCTTCCTGAAATATATAAATATATGAAGGAGATCTAAATAAAATTGCCAAAAAATGAAGAGACAGAGAACCAGCTGGTAATCTCTTGTCACAAAATGCAGCTTCCATTACTGGGGAAGGGTTACATTGAATTGAGTTGTTGACCAAAGGGGTCATATGGAATCCCAAACAACCCAGGCTATTGCCAACACTCTAAGTTGCTCCCCGAAAACTGATGGCAAGGCCCTATTGCCGAGGACAACACCTACCAGACTCATTGAACCTGGAGAAGTCAAGCAGGTGCCTCCATATACAGCCTTCACCACATGATCTGGTGCCTTTGGTACAAGAAGGTACTCAGCATACTACCAAAGGAGAAACATAAACACCAAGACAGCCACAGACTTTTTGATTTACACTGATGTCCTGCCTGCAAGATGTCAGGGTAATGGTGACACAAAGCTTGTGGAAGTAATCAACCAATATCTGATTTGACGTAAGACCTACTCCACAGGGAGGAACCCATACCTGACACTGCCTAGGTGACCAACAACCTGAGACTAGATAGCCCAGGGACCTTGAGTAAAACCAAATACTACTGTCCTACTAAATAACTTCTAGTGACATTCTGCTATTTTTATAGATTGGGGTCTTGTTCAGTCATCACCAGATAAGCTTTCTCCTGCAGCAGATGGAACAAATATAGGAAGCCACAGCCAAACCATTTGCAGAGATTGAAAGACCTCAGAACACTTAGTCCTAAACAGGATGTCTCCATCTCTCCCTTCAGGCCTCAGAGAATCCTGCAAAAGAGGTGGTAGAGTGTAAGAGTCAGAGGGGATGTGAGACTCCAAGGAAAGAAGACCCTCTAAATTAACATGATCTTCACATATATAAACCCATAGAGACTGAGGCAGCATACCTAGGGCCTGTATGTGTCTGCACCAGATGGTCTCCTGAAAGAAAAAGTGGACACAGGCACATCCTTCCATAACCTAGAAGTAATCTCCAATTGATAACCACTTGCAAATGAAAATTTAGTGTTCTCCAAGGAACTGTCACTGGGGAAACAAATTATTCTTAAGGGTGGACCCCCATCCTCAGTAATAGTGGCGAACAGAAAACTAACTCAATGGCTTCTTTAGAGGTTCCATGTCTCATAATGTCATATCAGGACTTGTTTTATCTTATTTTTACTTTGATTTAATTATATTTTACACACACACACACACGTGAACTCACTACAGCAATGTAAGGATCTGTGCTCCTATCTCCAGCAGGTGGGCAGGCTTCATAGCCAACCTATAATCACAGCTTTTGGAGGTGGAGACAGAGAAGCTGGGTAGCTAGACTAATGGAATTGGTGATCCTGAGTTCAAGTGAGAGTCTGCCTCAGTATACAAGGTAGAGCAATTAAAGAAGACACCCAACATCAACCTCTAGTCTCCACATTCACATGCTCACATCTGCAAACCACACACATATGAATGCACATATAAACATAAACACACACTCCATGCTCATACATGCTGTTAAAGTAACTTATCATGAGTCAGGTGATTCTTGATATCAGTATAAACATAGAAGTTAGTATGTTAAATGATACATTTAAGAAAGTCAAGTAATCAAAAATCAAATCATGTAAGCATTCATTTTAGGAAATTTGAGAAAGGAGAGCAGTCTAATCCTAAATGAGACATGAAAAGAAGAAATAAATAAAAACCATTCACTGAGAACAGAAAAAGAAAAACAACAAAATCAACAAAACTAAAACCCAGATCTTCATAAAGATCAGTCAGACTGGCAACTACGCAGACAGGCTAACCAGGAGAGACAAAAATATACAAATTGTTAATACCAGAAATGAAAGAGGAACTACTGCCACAGATCTCAGGAACAAGAAATATAGGAGGAGGGAATTCCACTGCAGACATTTGCTTGTGTGACCTGTGAGCACAGCATTTGAGGGTTGATGTGAATGTACTGATTCCTTCTGAAACACAAACTGAGTTCATGTGATGCATGAGGACATCATCTGAGCATGCCTTTGTTCATCTCAGCAACTTGATTAATAATTAATGACCTTCCAAAAAGAAAAGCGAAACAAGCATGGCTGGTTATTTTGCAATTTATTAAACACATAAAGGATAATATCAAAATTTTACATAGTTTTTCTAATGGAAAATAGAATACTCCTTAATTTATTTTATGAAGCAAATAGTATACTACACACACACACACACACATTGGAGGATAGCAAAAGAATATTATATACAAATATTCTCCCCTTGAGGAACATTATAATTTCATAAAGGGATATAAATCTGTAATACTAAATGATTGTACAGGAAAGTGTTCTCTAGTTTAAAAGATCTCCCCTGGAGGACTATCACTTACTATTCTGATATGATCTTATGTGTATATTAGAATTGAATAAGTAAGGATGCTGGATGAAGGGAGCCAGGTTTCTCAGAGCTGAATGGCGGTTTATAAATAAGCAAGATGAGAAGGCCAGCATGGCCCATGTGATTATGGATTAGAGCTGGGGGTTCTAATGGGAGTTCTTGTTACCTTATACAGACACAGAAAGTGTCCCACAAAGACACTTGTGCACGTAAAAAGTGTCCCACAATAGACACTTGTGCACGCAAGAGTAAGAGGCCGTGAGCATAGACTTTCTGGTTCTGCTAGCACAGAGGGCAGAGAAGCCTCCAGACCACAGATGCAGTGAGAACACCTTGTGCCATTCTCTCTAATAAGAGATTCCAGAGTTCCTTGCAAAAGTGACTGATTCACAATTCCACCCAGAAAATATGCAATATGAGTTAAAGGACCATTTAGCTCTAGAAACCAAGAACATGCTCAAAATATATTACTATGCACACACACACAGAGAACCCTTCCATGGATGTAAGTATGTCAGAGGCACACATGAGCCAAATGAAACTGTCCCCCCAATGGCCAAAGCTGAGAAAACTCGAACCACAAAATAAAAAGACAAATACTTTATTATAACCCAAGGGAATAGGCTATGTATTCATGAATCCACACTGACATGAGTAAATGATTAAACAGATAATGAGGCATAAAGGGAGAAAGTAAAATAATATCTATCTATCTATCTATCTATCTATCTATCTATCTATCTATCAAAAATTAAACACCAAAACTCCAAAAGTGGGGTAGGGAAGATGGCTAAGCTTGTAAGTCTGTGCCGCACAAACACGAGAGCCTGAGTTTTGATCCACAGCACTCGTGTGAAAGCGAGGTATGGTGATGCACATCCATGCCTCTGACACCAGAGAAGAGAAGAGAAGAGAGGAGAGGAGAGGAGAGGAGAAGAGAAGAGCGAGGCAGGCAAGTCCTTCTATCTCCCTGATGAACCAGTCTTACCAATCATTGAGGCCTAGAGAGAGATTCTGTCCAAACAAACAGACAGACAGACAGAAAAACCAATGAGGCTGAAATTGAGAGACAAAGATGCCTGACATTGACTCTGAACTAAACACATACAAGCACATATGCACATGTATACCTGCATGCACAGGTGCACACACAAACATCTACCCACACATATACTATGCATGCAAATAAATAAATAATAAGCAAAACTCTCAACCAATAAAGTGGTCAATGCCCTGAGCAGACGGTTCTCAAATAGAGAAATAGAAATGGCCAGCCCATTTGTTTTCAACATCTTTAGCCATCAGGGAAACAAATGTCTAAATTGCTTTGAGATTCCACCTCATCCTGTTCAGAACAGCTATCAACAAAAACAAAACAAACAAACAAATAAATAAATAAAACAAGTGAAAACAAGGACTGGCAAGAACGTGTGGAAAGAGAAATCCTTATTTAGTGTCCATGGGGGTGGATGTTAGTGTAGGAGACCAAGAACCAAAACCAGGACCACTATGTGACTCAGCTATTCCGTGGTTGAAAATATACCCAAAGGACTTTACAGTCTCCTACAGAAACATTTGCACACCAGTGATTTCTGCCACTCTGTTCACAGCAACAAGAAAATAGATTCAGCCTAGATCAACGGTTCCCAACCTGTGGGTCACTACCCTCAGAAGACTATCAGAAAACACAGATAGTTATATTATGAGATTGGTAACAGTAGCAAAACTACAGTTATAAAGTAGCACAGAAAATAATTTTATAGTTGGGGGTCACCACAACACAAGGAACTGTATCAAAGGATCACAGCAATAGGAAGGTTGAGAACCACTGGTCTAGATGATCAACCACAAAGGAGTAGAAACTGTTGTGGTACTCACAATAAAATTTTGAAAAAATAATTAAGTTAGTAGGAAAGTGAATGAAATTGGGAAGATGTGAGATAAAGTAAGGTAACTCAGGCTTCCAAAAATAAATGCTGTGTGTTATCTGTCTCTCATATGCATGATCTAGGTTGGTTTGCATTAGTTGTGTGTTTGCTTGTTCTGAGACAAAGTGTTACTATGTAGTTCTGATTGACCTGGAAATCACTTTCTAGACCAAGCTGACTTTGAACTCACAAAGATCCACCTCAGCCACCACACCCAGAAGGGGTGTGTGTGTGTGTGTGTGTGTGTGTGTGTATGTGTGTGTGTGTGTGTGTCAGTAGAAAGGGTCCTATAAGAGGGAGAAAAAAGGCT
>LOJH01014337.1:0-10867 GCA_001685095.1 Ellobius talpinus | reverse complement strand
TGTGAGCCACCATGTGGTTGCTGGGAATTGAACTCAGGACCTTTGGAAGATGAGCCATCTCTCCAGCCCCTGACAATCATAATTTTTAGTGGTCTTAAGTACCTCGCCAATTCATTAGTTAAGTCCTCAGGGAGTTTCACAAAGACTTCACACCAACTCAAGATTTTCTTGAAACAAAATAAATGTTTTAGAAATTATAATCAAATCAAAAATGTCACCGGATCATTTCTGGATTTTACTCATCTCATAATATATATGAATAAACTTAATTTAAAAGTTGAAAAAGGAATAAGACTTAAATAATAACTAGAGAGGTACAAGAATTCATGCCAAGGTATAACTTTATAAAACAACTGACGATGATGTCACAGATTTTTTGGTATTAATCACTGTGTAGAGCTTAAGCACAGTAATTGTTAGCCTCAGATAAATTGCCAAGGGAAACATTAAGAAAAATAAAGATTATTTTATTGATATTTGCAAAATCTATAGTTGTCTTTCATTTATGGTATATCCTTTAAAATGTAATGTTAATAGCCATGTCTTAGCTAAAGCTTTATTACTATGAAGAGACAACATGACCACAGCAACTTTCATAAAGAAAACATTTAGTTGGCTCACTTATAGATTCAGAGGTTCAGTCCATTACCATCATGTTGGGGAGCATGGTGATGTGCAGGCAGGCTTGATGCTGACTACATCTTGCCTTGCTGGCAAACAGGAAGTTGACTGAGACACTGGGCAGTATCCTGAGCATAGGAAACTTCAAAGCCTATCCCCCACAGTGACACACTTTCTCTAGCAAGGCCATGCCCACTCCAATGAAGCCACACCTCCTAATAGTGTCACTCCCTATAACATTATGAGGTCCAATTACATTCAAACTACCACAAGCCATAATTGACAAATGATGAATTCATTTAATTTGGACAGAGATGACATTGAAATAATTTTGATCCAAAGTCAAATATGTGTTAAAAAGATATCAACCAATTCCATTTGAATGTATATAAATATTAGAGGATATATTGTTGTTTATATTAGGTACAGCATTTGGAAAACATCCAAGTATGTTGGCATAGGTAGATATGTAAATCTACTTATTCAAGATTTAATCACTCTGCTCTAAATATAGGTCAAGAATTTTCATAGCCTGAAGATATAGCTTGGCAGAAGAGTACTGGCCCAATGTACACTGTCAAAAATTTTTAAAGGTTTCAATTAACAAAATAGTGTTTACAATAAAATGAACTTTTAAGTGGAAATATCAACATTCAAGAATTATTGTGGAAAAAGGAATGTTGGCATTGTTTTAGAAAAAGAATCTAATTGATAATGCATTGTGTTGATTACATAACAATTGGTTAAAGTGCAGCTATATATATAATCAAACTAAATATATTTGAAAAATGAATGTTGCTTGTTTCTCTTTGTGTCTTTGATGATGCATGCTAGGGAGTTTAAAATTATACCTATAAGTCCTATTATATTTCTGAGATAGCCAACCCTGGAGATATGACTTTTCCCACAACTTTTTCATCTTCTAAGGCTCAAACTCAAATTTATCATGAATTCTCTATTTCTATCTCATCTAGCCCCTAGCAAATTCCATTTCAATCCCTGTCTCTTTATGGCTCCTCAGTGTATCTTATGCACTGTGTGTCTTCTTGTGTCTTTGAAGGTTTTAATTGTATCTTCTGGCAATATAGTTCAAAGCTTGATCACAATCCCGTTTCCAATGGAACTTCCATGATTTTAAAGAACAAAAATCTGTATTTGAGTAAATGTTTGTACCCAGTTTCTGTGACACCTTTTTTGTTTTGTTTTGTTTTTAATACTGAGACTTTGGGTTTAAAGTCAGAAAAAAATGCTAATATTTCTATAGTAATAAAAGGGGGTGATGTTAGGCAGATCTACAGGGGTGTTAGAATTACAATTGGGCTATAACATCTCTTTAATCTATGTAGCCAATTGATAGCTTCATGCTTGTTATTGAAGGCTTGGGTTGTATACTGGATTCAGTCACATTACTTAGCCAAAATGAAATTAGATGGTAACTCAAAGGATTACAGCACTATGAGTGGAAGTAGTAGAAGTGTTTTTGTCCCAGCAGATGCTGCTGGGAGGTCATGTAAGGGTTAGAGAACTTTGAGTTCTTGGTAATAGCAGATGCTACCTGACAATCACACACTAGTGTGTTTTCTGTTAGAAAAATAGGCAGGGAAAAGGATAGATTATATTAGATGTGGACCATACATACACCATATGCTGCGTCCACGTTTCTTTATCCTCCCTCTTTGATTTCTCAGAAAGAAAAGTTATGTTCCCTTAGATGCGTCAACAACCAACTCATTCTGAGATTATGTATTTTCAGCTGGGTGGTGGTGGCACATGCCTTTAGTCCCAGCACTTGGGAGGCAGAGGAAAGAGGATCTCTGTGAGTTCAAGGCCACCCAGGTCTACAAGAGCTAGGACTGTTACACAGAGAAACCCTGTCTCGAAAAACAAAAACAAACAAAGACAGAGATTATGTAGTTTGTGGACTATACAATAATATTTTACAGAATTTCTTCCTGTAAACACATAAATACTAGTCTGTAGATTTATAAATAACCAAAAGACAGAAAAACAATGGGCCAATATGGGGAAAATCAATAAACCTCTAATTAAATTTCTCAGGGCAAACATTTAGCTTCGCTTTGAAAGTTCACTCAAAGGTAAAAGAAAACATAAAGCTGAAGCAAGTGAGGTAATAGGGAAAGAATTGAACTGAATTTCAAGTTAGTATACAATGACATTTTCCTGTTACTTTGTTTGTTTGTCTTCTATTTATTTTTAATTAACAAACAGAGTAAGATGTTTCCTCATAGCATTTCCATACATTTGATACAAGCTAGGGTTGTCTGGGAAGAGGACAATTTTCTCAATTGAGAAAATGTCTCTATCAGACTGCCTATAGGTAAATTTGTGGAGCATTTTCTTTATTAATGATAGATGTGGGATGACCTACCCCAATATAGGCAGTAAACATAAATATACAAGTATCTCTGCTATATGGGCAAAAGAATGATGTAGCTGAATAATATGATAGCTCTTTATATACTTACTCATTTATCTTTGAGACATGGTTTCTCTACATAACCTTGGCTTTCCTGGAACTCCCTGTGAAGACCAGGCTGGCCTTGAACTCACAGAGATCCATCTGCCTCTGTCTCCCAAGTGCTAGGATTAAAACCTTGCACCACCATACTTGGTTATTTTTAATATTTTAAAAATCCTTCGTAGTGATTTTCATAGTGGCTGCATCGGTTTGTATTCCCACCAACAGAGAGTAAGAACTTCTTCTTCTCCCAAATTCTTGCCACTATTATTTCCTTAAGGATAGTCATTCTAAGTAGAGTGAGATAGAATAGAAAGTCACTTTAATTTCCTTTTCCTGAATGGCTAAAAATGTTGAATGCTTTTGAAAATAGTTTGGCCATTTCTATTTCTTCTTTTGAGAACTGTTCAGTTCATTGACTCCTGTATTGGTTGGCAGCTTTGTTTCCTTGGTGGTTAGTATTCATAGTTCTTTCTATCGTCTATAAAAATTTCTTATTTCCAGCATACCTGGCCAAGGTTCCAGCCTGTTCTGGAGGCTGTCTGTTCATCCTGCTGTGAGTTTTGTTCTGGTTGCAATGCAGATGCTTTCGCATTTCATGTCATCTGATTTGCTGGTTCTTGGAGCTCCTCCCATGTGACTGGGGCACTATTCAGAAAGTTCTTGCCATTCTCGATATTCTAAAGTGTTTTCTTTATGCTGTTTCCTGCATTTTTAGCATGTCAATTATTAAAGATCTGAAAATTGCAAGATAAAGCAGTGGTTCCTTGTCATGATAGCTTCTCCTACTAGAAGAAACGACTTCACTCATGTACTGAGCTACTTGCTATTTAGAGACATTGAGGCCAGGGCTGGGGGAGTGGGTTATGTGAGTCGCCCCCGGTACTAGAGAGGAGCCACAAGCCATTGTCAATCATCTTTCACTACATCCCACATGGTCTTCAGTCCACATCTGGTCCTGCAAAACCAAACAGCACTTTCATTTATTTTTTCCTTCATGAATGCAGGAAGTAGCTGCATCTCCAAACAAAAATATTTATGTGTCTTTAAAGTGGCTTGCAAGACCAATTGAGCAAACAAATGAAAACAAACAAATGTATGGGCCTGTTAGCCAATGGCTTTCGGAGGCTTCTGTTTTAATATGCTCATTAAAACAGAGAAAAAAGGTTTGATTCTGATGAAAGACAGTTGTATTTTATACTTTATTTTCACAGCAACAAATGTTCTTGTCTTCCCTTTATGTTCTCTTCATACAGTATTAGCCCCAATACACCAAGGCAGGGGTGGTTTGAAAATCTTCAAGTTTCTATCTCTGCTGTTGGTAAACGGTAAGTCGATGAGTGGGCAGTGAGTGCCTTAGGGTCCTATTTTCATTTCAACCCGGGATGGCAGACTTGTTAACCCACAGTGTCAGCAGAGACTGGGAGAACTATTTTTCACTGAAGAATGGCCAGCTTAGCCTTTTCCACTTTAACAGAACAATTACAAAAGCCCATCATGGGGCCAGGACAATAACAGCTCATTATCTTGGCACCATGTGATACCTTCGGTGCAATAGCCAAAATAACTTCCAGAAACGAAAGAAAAAGAATGATACCTCAATGCATGTCACAAATATGGTGAAAGGCAGGGCAGACAGCCACAGAAGAAGCTCCAGGGTGAGGTTTCCATGTTTGAATAGGTTGTAGCTGTGAGGGCAAGAGGCCCAGCATCTTCCCCATAGACATGCTGATGAAGTGGGTAATGTAAAGTCCTGTAAATTCTGGAGTCTCATCAGTTAGATTTTAAAAAACAACATCAGGTCATGTTAAGCTGTAAATTAATTATGGAGCGTATTCATCAGCTGCAACCATGAAATTAATCTTTGTAATATTTTCCAAGGGCCAAATGAAAGAAAGTGTAATAAACAAGAAATTATTATAAATATTTCAGGGTTGCTGAACCTCATCCAGACAAGAGTAGAAATTTTAACATACCCATTTAACTGATCTTTGAGTGAGTTCTTTCTGTTTTCTTTTAACAAGCCTGGAGTCACATGACTACTCCAGCATTAACCTTAGTCCTGTGTATATTCATTGTCACCTAACTTCTACCAAATCAAAACAAAGGGCATCCATCAATAATTCTGTCACTGAGGTTTTTGCCACAGCTGCAAGCTATGGGCTTTGTCTGAACCCATATACAAAGTTCGTTGCTGGGTGGCCTTGGTGAAGCTGAAACCTGCTCAACAGAACTCTCCTTGGTCTTAGTCATTAGGCTTCAGGCTCCAAAGCTGCCTGGGTCAGGGTCAAGTATTTGATACACAAATTATTGCTCTCATCAGCATGGTTCTTTGGGCTTTTCTCTGCCTGGACAGGAAGCCATCTTACAGATGAAGAACCAGCTCTTTGATGTGGGGGTTGTTTGGTTCTGTGTGCGTAAGAACGTTTCCTTCTAGAGCCTCAAGGGTTCAATACCTCCCCTAATCTGATATCATCTCTCACATAAATGATTCAATGACTGACCTCCTTTCTCACTGAGTTTTTTGCTTACAGTCCTTGAGTGTCTTTTATTGGCTTGGTCCTACGATGCCATTTCATACAAACATTGTAATTTCCTTAAACATTGAGGTCTTTGTCAATGTAGCACTTTATGATGCTTTTAAAATATTTCAGTGGGAGGTGTTAATCCTACTTGTGATGTGTCATGCTGAAGCGTATCCACTGGTATAGTGTTTGACTGACACCAGCCCCCATTTCAGGATATATCATGTTAACAATTTTGTAGGTAAGGGGAAAAAAGGGTGGATGAATTAAGAAATTTAATCATTTGGTGCTGCCAAATCCCCGACCCTGAGCTCCTTCCTGGGTCTCAGTTCTTTTCTGTGCCAGGAAGTACCTTCCAAGCCGGAACTTCTGGGAGAATGACAGTGAATGGCATCTGCTACCAAACCACCTAGAAGCTTGAGAAAAGAGCAGAGAAGCTTCATGATTTCTAGAGAATCGTGTTATCCATGTTGAGATACAAAGTGCCAGGGTCTAGAAAGTCAAGGTTTAGGATGTCAGAACCTAGGGATTGGGGTCTAGGATGCCAGGGTCTGGGATACTGAGGTCTAGGGCGTCAGGGTTAAGATGTCAGGATGCAGGATGCTGTCTCTAGGGTGCTTGGAGTCTAGAGAATAAGGTCTAAGGAATTTGTGTGTAGGATTATGGAGTCTAGAATACCGTGGTCTAAAGTATGTATGTGCAGAGTTCTGGGGTCTAGGACACTAGGGTTTGAGATGATAGGGTCTAGATGTCAAGATTAAGGTATCAAGATCTAGGATGCTGAAAATCTAAGGTATCAGGATCTAAGGTATCTTTGTATAGGATGCTAGGGTCTAGGATAAAGGGGAACTAGGGTGTTAGAATCTAAGGTATCTGTGTGTAAGAAGCTGGGATTTAAGATGTCAGGATATTAGAGGTCCATGGCATTGGAGACTATGGTACTCGGGTTTGGGTTACTGTTATTAAGATACTGGGGTCTAAGGTATTATAGTATAGGATGTCAGGTCTGGGATGCCAGAATCAAGGATGCCAGGATATAGGGTGTCAGAGTCGAGGATGCTAAGGTCCAAAATGCTAAAGTCTAAGATTTCAGGCCTCTCAAAGGATTCTTGAGCAAAATAGTTTGAAATGTCTGTGTCTTCTTTACCCATTTGCTTTCCTGAAGAATCTTCCTCTTATCTGATCCTTTCTTTGGGTAGTTCAGTTCCCTTGTGTTAATTAGCTTTCTTTCACGCTATCAATATCTGAGGGAATCTGCTTTAGAAGAGAAAGTATCTGTATTAGTTCAGTTTTGAGAGGCTCCTAACTATGGCTACCTTGGGGCCCACGATAAGGTCCGGGGCTATGTGGTGGAGCAAGATACTCACCTTATCGCATCCAGGAAGCAAAAGTAAAGATGAAAAGTCAGAAGTAAGGTCTACTATTCCCTTTAGGGCATAGTCCCTATTTCCAGAAGCCAAGCCATGAGACTTCTCTCTTAGCTTTCTACCGTCTCCCAATAGCACCAGGCTAGGGACTGAACTTTAAATATACATGCTGTGGGGAGACCTTGAAGTTAGAAACTGTAGCATTTTTCGTTCTTCAACCTTAGCTTAAGAACAGGAGGCAATTTAGCAAGTAATAAGCATGGATTTAATGGTAGTGGGCTGTGCTCTGCAGCCAGACACACAGTGATCAATCTTTACTAATCCTTTACAACAGAACCAAAAGATCATTTTTTCCCCACACATGCTATGAAACAAAATATGCAAAAGAAGGTCTTTCAGGCAATGATATGCTCTTTGTATCTGCCTCCATTCACAGACAGTCATTTGTTATAACACATGTGACATTCTCCAGTCCAGCTCAGGGCTCTGAAGATCATGGACAGAATGGAAGAGTGAACACAAGGGGATGATACAAAACAGGCCCTGAGATAAGAGCAGTTTCTGACCTACAGGCTGTTAGCAGCATTTTGAGATCAGCCGCAAGCCCATAAGTTATGCCAAGCTTAAATGCATTTTGAAATACGGCCTCCTGCCACTGTGGTAGTCTGCAGCAGCCTTTGCTTTCCTTCACCTCATCCTTCCTTGTCATTAAATCCCAGTCTTGATGAACTTTCCAAATACTGTGGACTGATGTCAGGTTGCTACAAGTATACTCTATTTTAATTGGTTACCCCATTTCACCTATATTTCATTCTCAGGATTCAGTTGAATCTTGTCTTCCAGGGGAACTATGTATAGGTTCTGATTACCTCTTAAATGAGATTGAGGAAAGAGGACCATCTTCCTTAATAGCCATCTGCCTTGTAAATTCAGAAGAGAAAGATGAAATAATAGAACCTGGCTCTAAGGTGTTTAAAAAAGTAGTATAGAGTGGAATTAAAAACATTGCCTGGATAACAAAAAAAAAATCTTGATCCAACATCACAACATCTTGTGAGGTCAGAATTCATCTAAGAACAAATAACAAATGCAAAAGGAAGACATATTATCAGGTTTACATTTGTTAATTAGAACTGGAAACATAAAAAGAGCTGAGAAGATCTAGAGCAGTTTCTGTGCCTAAGGAGAGACTGGGGTGGACTTGTCTGGTCTCTTTGCAGAAGAAACTTCATTCTCCCAAAGGCCATGGTTTACTTCACAAAACTCTTTCCCAAGGCTCAGCAAACTTCATGGGCCTCCCGAGTTCTGCACTATAGTATGTGTGTGCTCTGTCCTAAAAACGCCTCTTGTCACAAATTTACATTTCTTATCTCAAGGAGGATGGAAACCAGAGGTCCTGGTGAATGTTTAAGAATAGAAAAGAATCTCACTTGATCAGACTTCTGGAATGGGGAATTCTTGGAGATGGGAGAAATGTCTGCTATGGTCAGCATTTGCTTGGAGCTCTCATTCCTGCACTCGGATTCTCACTCTGCCCTAGTCTGCTAAAGGCCACTTATGGCTGATGATCATTTTCTGTTGAGGAGCAAGGGAAAGTTGGGGACACAATCATCTTTAATTGCTTCTCAAAGGCCACATTGCCTGATTCAAAGATGCTTGAGATTGGAAAACCAAACATCACCTGATAACTTCAGTAACTTCAGAGAGCTTTATTTTTCAACACAACAAGAAAGGCATTTACTCTCTTTGAAGGCAAAAATATATAATGAATGTCAGTATGAAATATTACTGGGAATGACATGAACATTTATAGTATCATAAGAAATAAAATTTTTTAGTGATACCCACAATACCAGGCAGTAGTCCTGGGTACAGTACCCATGACTTTAAATACACATACTGAATATTTTAGTATGCTAAAGCATATTTATTTTGTTTTAATATAGTGAAGTGCATCAAATTGGAATGCAAAGAATCTCTATGCTAAGGAAGCAGGTGTGTAAACTATTGAAAGGGTGAAGGCAATGTTCTCAGCAGGCATGTGTCACCCATGCATGCTTCACAGAGTATCAGCATTTGCATGGTTTCTTCATAAAAGGCTGGAATTATATAAATAATATTACCCCAAGTCCTTAACCAGAACTCTTCATATAAATCTAATATCATAGCTCTTGCTGAGACCATGACTATGTTAAGTACAGATACTGAGTTGTTGACGATCAGATAATGTAAATTACATTTGCTCTGAAATAGCACTGGCTATTGCTTTTGAAGCTAACCAAGGTCAAACTTACAGGATGGGGGAACATATGCACACTGGCTCACACACTGGAAAAATGTCTATTTAAAATCTCAGTTCCTTGAACCTATCAAGAAGACTGATGCTAATGGGAAACCCCCTTCCTCTAAAGTCCTTAAATCTGCCTGCTTTGGGAAGTGGTGCAGCATTATCTCTCCTAGTGACCCGAAGCCTGTCTTGTCTTGCCAGAAGACAAGAAAATGGACACTACCCTGCATTGTTGACAACCATCAACACTTAGATAGAAAGCAACACAATGCCTTTCTTTGGTGTTGTACTTCACTGTTGCAAAGGAAGTGCCTTCATTTCTCTTGTAATCTTAGTTTATACTTTAAGTATGCTAGCAATACAACTCTTGTTATAAGATAAAACCCCACACCAAGATCTGATAAACCTCATTGGGTCCCATCAGACATGACTGGGTGACATTGGGTAGGTATTAGTGCTAATTAGTTGTGTTATCTGAGACACAGATTTGTGAATTGGCCAAAGGAGTGTTGTGAAATGTTGTCTTCTGAACATGGCATGATCATTGCCTCCATGGACTCCAAGCAGCTGTTGTTATCTGCATACACAGTAATGTTACAAGATAGGGCCCACCAATATCCCATCATGGATGGGGAGGGACTTAAGGGACCCCATTTTTACTGAGCAGCTATGAAATTGATAGCTAATGGCTGCTAGAATAGAAGTCATTTTCTTTACTGTGTTGGCACTGATCAGTTTTCCATGCTGCAGCAAAGCAAGCCTACAGAATTACTTCTTCCAGGAATTTGAATCATGAGTGGAGTATGACAAGGATATAAAATAATAGAGCATTAATACCCTCACTGTGCTGATATAAGGACATTGTCATGCTGCTCTGGTGCCCCAAGAGCTTGGGCTCAACTTTCTGGGGTCTCGTTTTTTTCCATCATATTCATCATTTAGTCCCAAAGTTTCTAATATTTAATGATGAATCTATATGATAATAATTTAATTTAGTTAATTTGCTATTCCTTATTACTCAAAAAATAGGATCAAGGGACTACAATTGTGTGATGTGAACCAAAGATGACAAACCTTACAGGCCAGCTCCAGAATATTCTCTCTTAATATCTGTACTGTTACAAGACAGCTGCAAAGCTAAATCAAAATTTTCAGTATATGGAACTACTTCATATACAAAAATATATGGGTTGCTTAGGAAAGAGGATGAAAATAACCCAACTTCTGAGAAAATTGAAAACAAGAACAGCTTAAGGATCAAAGCAATTGGGGCATCTCTTCAAAGCACTAAAATTGTTGGGGTGCTCCCAGTTCAATACTTTATGCACTTTTCATGATGCTTTGCTCATGAGAACAAACGGGAGAGCAGGATGGAAGTGTTTTGTGGGAAGCCAGGATAGAAATGGGTGGTTTATTCTGGGAAGAGATTGATCTAGAGATAAGAAAATATCTTTTAGTAACAGAACATTTTTGTGAGAAAAAGAATAAAGAGGATCTCCATTTGTTTTTGTTGTTGTTATTTTGGGTTTTTTTATATTTTTTATTATTATTATTAAAAATTTTCCACCTCCTCCCCTCCTCCCAATTC